>JAMZAV010003116.1:0-78853 GCA_024449915.1 Sweltsa coloradensis
TAGGCTATGTTATAGGCGTGCGCTAGGGTTATCTGATCGCAACAGTTTTTAAAGTTATATCGTGTGCGATTGTCGTATGTGGAGCTAGGGTTTTTGTGACGATTTATGTTTCTTAAAGTCTCATGTTAATGCAATACGGCTATTCGAGACGATGAGTGGTAATAGATGACGAAGAAGGACGATTACTAAAACTACACGTCCTCGTAGAGTCATACGCTTAGGCCCAGCGTCCTAATCACATGTGCCACCGCGGACGGTGTTGTCCTGGTTGTGAATGTAATGTGCTATGATAATGGGCTAGACAATGATCGATTGATTTTAAGTGGTAAGTTTCATTAATAATGTTTAAGCGGGCGGGGGGATTAGGGTGGGATAGGGGAAGATTTTGGAGCTAGTTACAATACATGAAACCGTATGGTGCTATAGTGGGGGGAGGGGTGATCATAGCCACGTGAAGTTGACAGAGGTGGCACAGTAATTGCACGCGTAACTCTAAGCGAAAAAAAACTATAAAAATGCTTTTTTAACTCCTCTGAATTAGGCACCTGGCAGAGGGAGTTTAAAAAAAGCGATTTTCAGAGTTTTTCATCCAATTTTTACTCAGAAGGAATGATCGCATCTCAACGAAAATAAACATGGGTTGTTAGGTACCTATATAGCTCTGATTATGACGTATTCAAAGTTCATTTCACGCTTCATGGCGGCTGGGAAACACCTGAAATCTCAAAAAACGTGTTTTTTTTTACGATGTACCTGAATGTATAGTACCTTATAGCGGGAACCTAGGTAATAGGTTTTGCGAAAAAAATCCAGGTACGTCCCAAAATTTAGTCTTGATGCGTAGTACGTGAGAAACCTCTATCGGCGAATTACATATTACGTAACATGATTTGAGTGCGCCTAAAACATAAGTAAACATATTTTTGACTACATACACGTAGGTTTATGGCCCTACAGACTGTAATAATAACATTTTTCGCCATGATTGACTTATACAGTATCAAGTGTGGCCTATTTACTAATTTTCTTTAACATTGAGACAATCATCAAACATTATTGTGCCTATAGAAAAATGTTTACCCAAATTATATGAAAAAAAATGTTAATTGACCTTCATTGACCTCTGCTGGCCACAAAATTTCTTTAAAACAATTGAAATATTTTTTTCGAAAGATTCTGAAAAAAGCTTGATTACATACCATGGAACTAGGTTCCAAAAATGTATTTTTGAACATTCAATTTTATTACATTTTCATTTAAGGGATGATTAGACCCACCCACCTATGGGGATTTTAGAGTTTCTTTATGGCATATTTTTCTGAATCCAGTGAAACCAAATTCGCTTCGGTTGCAATTTGTCCTAAGTCAACTTGGGACATACCCCGGACTACTAGGTTAGAGTGGTACATATGACCTAACGGTTGACGCGTCCTTAAATAATAATAAAACAAAACAAAACAATTAAATGTAATTGGATAAACATATTAAAAAGAAAATTATCAGGCAATAAAAGTCACTGCCCTGTAGAAAACACGGCCTTATAATAAGTAAACAAACCGCGTGGAATATTTAAATTTTCCCCGTCAAAAAGGGCCCGGGGGACCCCATGTTAAAAACATTTGCACTTTCTTTGTTTCATTTTTTCTTCTCAAAAAGTTGGCGTGTCGGGTTTTAAAAGTATTTTTGTAAAAAAAAGGGATAAATACCGACTTTTATCGGTAAAATTACAAATACTGTGTATAATGATCAATCAAAGGAAAGCTAAAACCCAACAGAGGTAGGTTTAGTCTCTGGGGTTCACTTTTAGTCGGAAGAAAGTTTTGGTTTTGTAGTTTTTGGCTTTGTCTTGTTAGCCATCAGAAAAACATTCATAGTGGGGTCGAGGTAAAAACTGCTTGTATTCTGCTGGAGAAACAATGCGTGGCGATTCCAGACTTAGGTTTACGTAGGGCTACCCCCCGTGGTGGTTTGCCCAGCATGGGGAGGCCTAGGGTACAAATTAAACACGGGGAATGGTTTTGTAATCGTTAAAGGAAAAAGGATATAAAGACTATCTCGCAAACATCAGCAAAGTGAACGAAGAGAATGACTCCCCGAAATAAAGGCGACCCTTGGGCTGGCACCGGGAGTAACTAAAACCCTTTTCTCTCAGCGAAAAAATTTGGGGCGGTTCTGACCAGCTCCCCCGTCGGGCCGGGGTAGAATGGGCCCCAGAGAGGGGCTCTGCTAAACTTTAAAAGGCGATTAAGAAAAAAAGTCCCCCTCCCCAAACATCAGCTAGAAAGAGCAGAATACTTATTTCCCGAAACTAGAGGCGAGTCTGGCAATCGTCGCTGGGGACCTTGCCCCCTTCCCTTGACGACCCCCGGCGAGGGATGACAAGACACAACGAACGAGACAAAGACGATGACGACCACGACGTGAGAAACCTCCCTTCCTCCCCTTATACCCGTGGCTGGTTGACCAGCATGGGCCCTCATCCCCCCCCCCTTAGGCTAGAGTGGGGGCATTATGAACCTAAGGGTTTGGGCCCGTCCTTAATCCAAATAAACAAAATCGGACCCTTCCTCCCATATCCCGTTACTAGAGGGTCCCATTATGATTAACCGGTTGGACGCGACCTTAACCCCGAATAACATTTTTTAACCGTCTTTGACCACTTCCCCGACCGACGACGACGACGACAATGGCAACAGGACAATGCCACAGACGAAGACAACCACGACTTGGGGAAACCACCAACCCCTGAACCTCCCCATCCCCCCTCTGTCCTTGCTCCACCCCGGCAAAGCTCCCGCCCCATCCCTTGCCCCCGGGCCTCCTACCAACATTTCCCCATCTTGCTTGTTTCTGGTTGTGACCATCAAAGGCCCGCCCAACCCGCGTTTCCCTGCGTCCCCCCTGACTTTCCACCCCTTTGAGAATTGGCCCAGAGCAGGCTTGCTATTAATACAAGGCAATTCAAGAGAAAAAGTCCAACTCGCGAACATCAGCTAGTGAGAGCCGAGTATATTACTCCCCGAAACTAGAGGCGAGCTCTGGCAATCGTCGTTGGGGAAACCTCCCCTCCCTTGACAACTTCCCCGAAGACGATGACAATGACACAACGAACGATGACAAAGACGATGACGACCGCGACGTGAGAACCCCGTTTCCTCCCTCTTCCCCTAACAGTGGTTTATTTTTCAAAAAAAATAATAAATAAAAAACAAACAAAAATCATTCAAATAAATAAGTTTTGGTTTTGTTATTACATCATCGCCATCGTTTTCTTATCTTATATAATTACACTTAGTTAACAAATAATCATCAAACCACACACGCATTAACTCATTTCAGTAGCTTTCAATATCAGAGGCTTTCGCAATATAACCTAACCGGTTGAAGCCCCCTAGTTTCTCACGTCGTCGTCGTCACTCATCTTGTGACCACTTTTGAAGGTATCGTTGTTTTATGCACGTGTGTCGCCAATCTTGGAGATCAAGAGTTCCACGCAGGGCTCGAATTATAAAATATTTAGCTCTTGTCAATTTACTAGTCCGAAATTAAAAACCCTAGTCCGTATTTCTACTCCAAACACTACTAGTACTAGTATAACTTAAGTACGTGTTTTTCGTAAAAAATAATAAATAATAATTGATACCCTTTACATATGGACCGTGTTTATCCCCTACGTTAAATATCTCACAAACAGAACAAAACGTCGAATTTAGTTGTTGGTCAAAACGTAGCCACGTGTGTTCTGTTAGCTAGTTGTTTGAAAAAGGCCACACGATTCTTCCTATATTTTGCATTGTCTGCAGTAGGATTCGGATTCTTTTTCTTGTTTGGGTTATGGCCGATGATTCGAATATGACAGTTAATTAATGAAAACGTGACAAAAACACGTAGAAATCAAAGCATTTACGCTTGAGCATTCAATCATTAATGACAAAAAGGGGAAAGAAGTTTAAAATTAAAAATTCCGTCCTCGAACGTGTTAAGGTAACTTAATGACAAAAATATAATCCTTGCAACAAACACGGAAAAACAATCGGAAGTACTGTGTTCTTAATAATTGTCATTTTTATAACAGGAATCTTGCGGTACCGTTGGTGGATGGACGTTCGATCAGTCGAGGGTCCCCTGGGGTCAACCTCCCGATGTTCGGGGTCGGCGACAGATTCTGGGGGGTTCAGCGTCAGCTAGTAAGAGGGGATTATATTACGTACATATGCCGTAAACAGCTGCACATAAAATTTAAAACAAGTATTGGCAGATCGATTTAAAAAGAGTTAAAAGTGTCGTTATTGCCATCCCCAGTCTTTTATGTTCGTCTTGAGTCTGCGTGTATCTGATGGGCAAATGAGTACCGCTATAGGCCGGCTCTGACTTCGAGTTAGCTGCTGGCTGAACGGTCAGCGCGCTCGGCTAGCACGCGAGTCTCGTTTGGGAAACGTTTTACATTTTTTATAACCCTCTATTATTGTTTATTTCCTTTTCCGTAACAGGTACGATTTTAAAATTTTAATTAAATAACTCGCATACATAAGGCTTTCTTCCCTCAAAATTTGCTTCATAATAGCCCACACCGTGGAAGTAAACCGTGGAATCCTTTGTAAATGTTGTCCTCCTTTGTAAATGTTGTCCTCCTTTGTAAATCAGTTTTTATAACTGAATAGGATAGACGTTAAATAAGTAAATAAACTAAAATAAATAAAAATAAAAATAACAACAACGACAAAGGTACGCTCGTCTTTTGTGAAGCATCAAAAGACTTCCATAGTAAAACGATACACCTCTGAAGTAATTTGTCCGTATCTAGGGCGACGGTCCGTCGCCGGGGCAGGACAAGCGATGCCGATTGCTTTAGGCGACACCGAATCCGCCCTATCTACAGGGCGACGGTCGTCGCCCGGCAGCGACAAGCGAATGCCGATGGTTTAGGCGACACCGAACCCGGCCCTATTAAACCTACAAGGTTGGGGGGTTTCAGCTATCTGCACACGCCGCCCCGAAAAGAGTTACAATCTTCAAATCGTTATATGACTGGGTATGAGGGTCCAGACATACCAAAAAAAAAATCAATCCCGATCCGACAACTCGTTCTGTGTAAAAAAGGATCTCAACATCGTCAAATACTTAAGGCTGGTGGTGGCGCTGGTGGTTGGGGGGGGGTGGGTGCTAAGAGTTCTCCGCGGAGAGTTCTTTGCCTACATAGAAAACGGGTAAATCCTTAGAACTATGAAACTTGGAACACACTTAGATGTATTTCAGACGCAGTGCCCTTTGCTTTCAAAACCAAAATAGAGGGTAACAGGGACCGGAGGAAAATCAAATTTGGAGGATAATCAAAACGCGTAATTACCAAGGCGTGGAAATTTGTACAAACTTGAAATTTTACATGCTATTAACCATTATAAATAATGCTTGCGTTCCAAAAACACAAGGGCTAAAATTTGGGATGGAACATGGGCCCAAAAATGACAAAAAAGCATATCTGAACCTTTAAGAATGAAACATTCAAGAAAAACGTTAACCTGAGATGTTTCACACACGTGAAATACATTTGATATCGCCATTCTTATCACTTTTGAACTATGGAAAAGCAAATTGGTTAACGGGTACGGAAAAAAACCAAAATTACAAAAGTAGGTAATTCCTACTTTATGAATAAACGCTCTATACCGAGGAAAACGGTTCATCTTAGAAATTTGACACTGGGCCACACTCAGATGTACCTCATTTAACAAAAAACGGGCAATTGGGACCGGGGAAAATCAAAATCAAAATCAAACACATCAAAATCAAAAGCAAAAATCAAAATCAAACGTCGTAATTACTCAGGCGTAGTAATTTGTACACGCTTGACAAATTAACATGCTCTTAACATTAAAAATATCAAGTGCTTATGCTAGTGCTTGGTCTTGTTGTTAGCGTATCTGCTTCCAATGCAGGAAGGGCCAGGGTTCGTATTCCCGCTAAAGTCAGAAGTTTTTTAACTTTGATTTGATCTTAAGTCTATCAGTTCTTGTCTTAGGATGTTTGTACACGGGGACTTTGGAGCCGCGTTCCTAGCAAAAATCAAAACGCGTAATTATCAGGCGTAGTAATTTGTATAACAAGCTTGAAAGTAAACAGTCTTTTAACCATATAAATATCTAGTGCTTATGCTAGTGCGTTGGTTTTGTTGTTAGCGTATCTGCTTCCAATGCAGAAGGGCCAGGGTTCGATTCCCGCTAAAGTCAGAAGTTTTTTAACTTCTGATTTGGATTAAGTCTATCAGTTCTGTCTTCGGAGTTGTAAACGGTTGACTTTGGAGCCGTCTCCTAGCAAAATCAAAACGCGTATAATTAATCAGGCGTGTAAGTGTATACACAAGCTTGAAAATTAAAAAACATGCTCTTAACCATTATATATTCTAGGCTTATGCTAGTGCGTTGGTCTGTTGTTAGCGTATTGCTTCCAATGCAGAAGGCCAGGGTTCGATCCGCTAAGTTAGAAGTTTTTTAACTTCTGATTTGGACTTAAGTTTATCAGTTCTTGTCTTAGGAGTTTGTAAACGGTGACTTTGGAGCCGTGCTAGCAACGAAGCCCATAATAAATTTCAGAGTGGTTTGAATCGGCCTTGTTGATTCCTGGCGTTGATCCCGCGGGTGTTCGCACTGTCCATACGACTGATGATATATTTCCTATTAAAAAATATCGATCTTTGGTTGTGTTACGCTCACTCGTCGATTGCCCCGTCGGGGCCTGCAGGTTGGCTTGGTCGCTTTTATTTAAAGTCCCCCCACTGAAAATCAGAGTTTATAATGAGTGGATAGTCTGTAAATAACAATTTATTTAGTTATTTAAGGGGTATCTTGGGGGGACCGTGGCCCAACAAATGTAAAAAAAACAAAAGTTTGAAACTCAACAAATTTATCATTCACACCTTGATAGCAGAAACGAACAACAAAAAGATGTAATACTCCAACAAATACAAAAATTTGCAAAAAAAAAAACGGCAGCCAAGCTCCCTTCAAAAGTCTTCGGCGTGAATGCTGCTTTTTTTTGAGATATAGAAGTTGAGCCAGCTTTTTATTCTTTTCACTAGTTTCGCTTTTAAAATAAGTAAGATCATTCGCCTGTTGACGAGCGCCAAGGCCAACGATTTTGTGGTAAAAAAGTAAAAATTTTTTAAACTCGAAATCATAAAAAAATGGCTGGCCATGAATTTGGTTCATGGCCAGAATTTTCTTTATGATTCGAGTTTAAAAATTTTACTTTTTTACCACAAAAATCGTTGGCTTGGCGCTCGTCAACCGGCGAAATATCTTACAGTATTTTAAAAGCGAAACTACGGAGAAGAAATAAAAAAGCTTGGCCTCAACTTCTATAATATCACAGCCATTCACAGCGAAGACTTTTGAAGGAGAGCTTGGCTGCCGTTTTTTTTTACAAATTTTTGTATTATTTGGTTGGATAAAAGTATACACTTAACGAAATGATCACATGACAAAATGTCGATATCCATTGGTGAACGTCTGTCAACATCTGGTCAAAATTTCTCAAACAAAAGTTGAACTTGTTCACTTCGTGTCAACATATTCGCCGGTCGTCCAATGTTGAGTTAACATATTCAGTGTGTGACAGCAGCCATCCACATTTCCATGCTATCTACATTGGTCAACAAGTTGTTAGTGCAACAGGCCCTTTTTAGAAAAACCTTGGAAAAACCTTCATTCGGTATTAACGTCACGACGGGATTAACACCCGCGGACTCCTGCTAGTAAGAGCGGATTTTATCTCTGTATTAATATGTTCTAAATGTGAATCGTAGTATTGGATTGAATCAGGTAATATAACATGTAGAATATTCCAGAAGAAAGGACCGATTGCGCAAGGCGAAGCCAAAGTTCTCCCGTAAACAATTAGCCTATGCGTGCATTGACTCACCTCGCCCGTTGCCATCGCAAGCAGGTACGAGTGTCATTTAAATATCATTATTACGCATTTCTTGGAAGTTTAAGACGTAAACACATTAGTAGTAGCTGTACAGGTTGCACTCAAGGCCGCACGTCACAATCGTCTCAGCCAATGGAAACAGAGAGAAAAAGATCTAGAAAAGTTACATCAAATGATCTAAGTAGTGGAACGAGTGGAGTATAAAAGAGCTGAAATCGGTAGGGTAAAGGAGGTAAGAAACCAGACGAAGAGCGATAGCAGTAGAAGAAGATGATACTTGAGACTTTAAGTAATAATATTATAAATATTACTTAGGTGTTGGAGAAAATAAATATGTTTTAAATTGTAAATCTAACTATTGATTGGAATATATCTTGAAAAGTCAAATCAGTGTTTGCCATTTAATGAAGTCACAATATTAGTTAACCTGCGCAAATGGGCACACCCTTTGATTTATCTAATGTTTGAGACAATGTTTGTGACGAATCTAATGAAGTTACACGGTGTAAACATTAATAAACTGTTATATCTATTGTTATGATTTATACGTAATAAAGTCATTTTAAGATCTATCGACCTCACGCCTGAGTGCTATAACCCACACTTCCAGGTAGTAAGTCACAGTTCCCGCTCGAATCCACGCTAATCAAAATTAATATGACGGTTAATCGGCTCATCAGTGCAGAGGTCAATAGTTGGGTAACGAACCGAGACCAAGAGTTGGTGGAGCCGGTCTAGCCGCCATACTACAAGGTGGTGACAGCGATGCGGGGATTAGATTCAGTGCGGATTAGATCAGTTTTGGGATAGTTAAAATTTTTTGGGGGATTCGACAGTTGTCAAGGAGAACCGATAGAAAACGTAATTTTAAATTAAATTCACTGGTGAGAGCACTCTTAACCTAACATAGCAATAAACAGTGAATTACAAGGCCTGTAGTACCGATAGCCGTGAGGTTCCCTCTAGGAAGTGTCAGGACTTCTTTACATTAACCTCCCCCCCCCCCAGAAAAGTTTTTCTTGGGGAAAAAATCAGGGCAAAACAGTTGAGGACTTTTCTTATCAATAGCATAGTGATATTGTTAGCGGGATGGGACCAGAACAGCCAAACTGGAAGAACGTGTTAAAGCTAGAAGGCGAAAGTAAGGAAATATTTCCAATGTAGAAACCGGCTTCTACTCTGCTAAGTACGAAACAATAAAGCGAGCTTGACTCAGCGATTATAAGGAACGAGAAACATAATTCGTCAGCAATCCAGCGATTTATAATTGTGTTTCAACGACCAACAGAAACAATAGACCAGTATGCGACACGGCGAGGAAGGAAGGTACCAAAATTCGAGTTATTCGGCGATAGAGCGGAAAATAACATCGTTTGAAATTGCAGCAAGAGCAATTGTTGGCGAATTCCTTCGCGGAATTAGAGAAGCAAAGAGATTTGTTTTGTTGAGATCGCCTAAACTATTCGCAGAGGCAGTCCAAGATAGCAATTGAGGGAAGCAATGAAAATGACTCTTGTTAACCAGTGATAGAATTCGAGTGTTTTAATGACAGTGTCACAGAAAAAGTTTGCCTACGCCACCGCGACTCAGTGCAAACCACTAACATACCGCCGAGCAGAAAGGACGCCCGAAAGGCAATGGAATGCGAGCAATAATAAGAAACGATAATACAAGAAAATAGGGAAGTAACTGGAATTAACTCAGGTTCACTTACAATGGTATGGAATGTCGGTAATTTCGGTCATACGCTCAGAGACTGCCAGCAACGGAGCCAAACCAGAAACGATGTTATAATTGTAATGCCCCAGGACATTTTGCACGCAATTGCAACAGCAGGACGTTTACCCGAGGACGTACGACAGCCAGACGAACAAGGGAAAGTCGCGGTCCACGTTCAAATCCGAATCAAAACAATAACAGCATATTACTTATTGTAATTACCAGGTTCATGTACAGCGTGATTGCTTTCGCAAACAAAGGAAAGCCAGATAGATATCAAGTGCAAAACGACAAAGGTTCTCGTTTTGGCGCGGAGAACGGGAAAACGAAAAAAACTAAAGGCCCCGCATGTTACGTAACGAGGGATACTCGGAAAATTTTTTGGCAAGGAGAATGGATTATTATAACTGGTGTGGTGCATAATAAGAACGGACTGAAACGACTGTGAAACTTTTTATCGATAGTGGCGCATACGGTTTCATTAATACGACAAGGGATAGTTTAGAAAAGGAGGACAACCGACTCGACCCATTTGATCCAATATTGTATGATGCAACAGGAGATGCATTTTCGGACACAGAGCGAAAACAGATTTTAGCACGTAAACTTAGGGACTGATGTTACTTATTCCCATTCGTTCATGAGGGAGAGACGACATGTTTGGAGACGTAGAAGAAGTTGATAGGAAGGACTTTTTGCATGAATACAATTCAATATATCCACAACAGAACAATACATGTGGTGAGGGTAACAATAAGATTGCATATAGATATCCAGAGCTTACCGAACAGAGGGAAACCAAGCTAGATGCTAGAGAAATTAACTGCCCATATGTACAAGGCCACCCCAGCAATTAACATCATTAATCAACGTAATAGGGACACAGAGTAAACAATTATAATTCCACGAGATTACAACCAGAGTTAAACAGAATAAAGCGGGAAAATTAAACCACGTCGCAAACACGGAAACAGACCATTAAAGACGGAAAATACAGAAGAAGAACAAACAGCCTACAACAGTTATGAACAAGCAGAAGTGATTGAGCCAACTGCGAGTTACGAGCAAGGAACAACAGATTGCAAAAAATAATGAATGTATCAGGTTAGTGCGATTAATAGAGAAGAACAACTATACCAGCTCGATCGGAGGTGCTCTGTGAAGGTATACAACGAGGTTCAGCGCGATCACACGCGGAGAAAGTGAAGGGTAATGTGTATTGTTTGAACCAGCCATTATTAACGCATCTTAGAGGCATATTATGCGCGCGCTCAGTACTTACCGAAAGGGAAGACCATAAAGTACAATTGCAAATCATGAATATTACGCAAACGAACAGAGAGATACCCAAGAACACACTGATGGGAAGCATTGAGTTAATTTCGGGAGAGAGAATAGAACAAATGAGAGAAACAAGGGAAGACGCTAGCCTCCATATCAGCACCAAGGCAAGAAACAAAAGCTCTACGCAACAGGAAATAGAAAGCCATATGTGGAACTTAGACCATTTGACAGGACCAGTCAAGAAACAGAGCAAGAATTTTTTAAACTGAGTATGTTGATTTATTTTCACAAGATGAAGGCACTTTCGGATGCCACATCCAAGGTACAGCACAAATTAGAGTTATTAGAAGGCACAAAGCCGATTAAACGACCGCATACCGAATTACCACATTCAAGGAGAGCTATACTTGACAAATGCATACAGACATGAAGGATAAGGGAATTTTAGAGACCAACTAACAGTGAACGGGAGCTTTCCTGTGCTTCTGTCGATAACGAGCCAAACCACTTCCAGACGGCAGCCCAGGCCAGTAGGTTATTCGTGTCGTAGCAGATTATGAGGGGATTAACAATAGGTGTAACGAAAACTCAAAATTTGCGACAATTCCGAATATAAACGAGACGTGGACATGCTAGGAGTGCAAAATATTTTCCAGCCCTCGATTTAAATCAGGGTATCACCAGGTACTGATAAGGCTGAGGACAAAAGAAAAATGTGCTATTGTGAACGGGAGAGACAGCACTACAATACACAGAATGGTGATGGAATGAAAAACTCAGCGGCGATTTTTCAAAAACTAATGGACTCAGTGTTATCAGGATCTCATAGGCATTCGTTGCATGTGTTATATCGATGACGTAATTGTGCATTCACGTACCCATAGAGGAAACAATAGAGAGACTTCGGGAGTTTTTGGACGACTAAGAGATGCCAAATTTGAAATTACACCATCGAATGTCATTTTCCTGAGAAACGAATTGGACTATTTAGGCATGTTGCTTTGTCTGAAGCTGGAAATTAAACCGAATCCAACGTTTTTTAAAACAGGTGGTCAAAGCAATACAGGAGTATCCTAGGACCAACGATGTGACAAAAGTAAACGGGTTTCTCGGAATGTCGGGGTATTATAGAAGACATTATAAAATTCCTAATGCGTCGATAGCCAGAGCGGTAACAGGAAACTAACAAAGAAAGAAACAGCGTTTCGAATGGGGAGAAGCTCAAGAGAAAGCTTACAACCGCTAAAAAGATGCGCATGCAATATAGGAACCAGAATGATTACCCCATGTTGTTAAAGGGTCATCTTATCTACAGACGCCAAGTGGTCGCAGTAGGAGCTGTACTCTTACAGATTCAGAAGGAGTAGAGAAAAACCAGTGGGTTATGCATCAAGGGTATTGAATAACGCAGAGAGAACTACCAGTAACCGAAAGAGGAATTGTTAGTAGGTATAGTTTCGGAATAAAATATTTCAAACTGCTACCTATAGGGAATCACTTCACCAATACTGCGCTCACCGACCTTAGTATGGTTCGACTCATTGCAAGATCCAACTTCGCGAATTAGCCCGATGGCAATTATATTGAGTAATTTTAATTCACAGTCAAGTTACAGAGAAGGCCAAGTTGAACACAAACGCAGACGTTTGTCAAAGGGAAATAGGCATTAGAACTGCAGTAGTTGCACCCGAGTTCGAGCCAGTGTATGACAGACAAACGAATACGAGACACGAACAAGTAAGGACCCCTTAGCACTAAAGAGGAATAAGATCAGTTAACTAAGGCACACCGAAGAAAACGAGACGTGATGCACGAGACGAGGAGGATCGTTGTAAAGATAAGAATGCAAACAGAGAGAGGACCAACTAGTTGTGCTAGGAATATGAGTAGTAAAGATTACTAAAAAACATTTCATGATGCACCAAGGGCAGGACATAACGGAGTAACCACGTTGCACTGAATTGATTATAAACACGATTCTATTGGACAGGGAATGGACGCAAACATACGCCAACATGTACAACAATGCATTTCGTGTAACAGACGAAAAACGTCGCCCCACATACGTAAGGCACCCCTACAGAAGTTTCAGAGGGCGGGACCACCCAAACCAATGCAATGGTGCGGCTAGGACATTGTGGGCCTCTCAAAAACTGACTTTTGTCTGGAAATAAGTAGCATACTTACCTTTGCTAGAACCATTTTACCAAGTATCCAGAATGCATTGCCCCTCGCAGACCAATCCGCCCAAAACCCATCGCGAATCCCCTTTGTAACACAAATCGTTTCACGCCACGGACATCCGACCAATTTAATTAGCGATTGCGGAAAAAAAACTTTTAGGTAATGTAAATGAAGGAAGTTGAGTGCTCTGTTGCGCATTAAAAAAGCTAAGACAACGACATTACAAACTCAAGTGGCAATTCTACTTGTGAAAGACAACATAGGACGTACGAAGAGTATCTATCACATTATGTAAACAAGGACCAGGACAGGACTGGGTATCAATGGCTACCATATGTATGCAGCATATCGCGCTACGCCTCATGCAGTAAGGACAGTCAACCTTCTTTATGGCATTAGGCCGTGCTGTGATGTAGAACTACCATTTGATGAATCGTTAAACCAGCAAGACGCGTTTAGACTGGGATGAAACTACAGTAGGAGCTGATAGCAGCCTGCAGGACACCTTCAGCAGAAGCAAGGAGGAAAGAGCTAAGTTAAGCAGGGATAGACAACATGAGTACTACGACGTTCGACTAAATGCAGTCACGTATGAATTAGGAGACAAAGTTGTCAAACCACACCTAGATTACTCCCTGGATTAACAAAGAAGCTTGCCACAGCTGTATTTGGACTCCACAGGTAATTCAAGTTCGTTCACCTGTCATGTTTTAAAAATAAAAGGACATGTACGGAAGGGCAGGAAAAGCAGTTAATACACGCAAATCGTTTAAAGCCATATGTAAGTTCGCGGAGGAGATAGAAGCATTGGATCAGTTAGAGAAAGCAGACGAAAAGAGGACGAAGAGCTAAGGATTTGTAGCTAAAGAACAGGCATGAGACCGATAGGAATAGTAGATTTCGAGGACGACGACGACGGATTAGAGACCGCACGCAGGTAGTGAAGTTCGAGGATAAGTGAGCAAACCAGCACACAGATAACCCGTTGCGAAAGTTTAGGACCACTGGAGAGGCCGAGAGGGACGGACGAGAGCTAAAGCATAGGTATAAAATGAGGAAGGTTAGAAAGAGATGAGTGTGAGAAATAAAGTAAGGAGAAGGAGAAAAGTAGACGAAAGTAGGAGTTGGTAAAACGTAAGGTAAGGTTAAATAGTTAGTTCAAACATGTTTAGTAAACTAAAGTAGAATTAATGATGTTATTAATTAAGGGTTTAAGCTTCAATTAAAGAATTTAATTGGGGAATAAGCTAAATAAATCGATTTAGTATGAACCTGTAAATGTGAGTTAAAGTATAAATTATACCATGCAAGAAAATAGTAAGGATAAGATTTTGTGGATGAGCGTAGTGAGCGTAGCGAGCGAAGCGAAGATTCCAATTTTCACTACACTGGAGAAAAAAATCCGGAATGGGTTTTTTTTTTTCTTTTTTTTTTTTTGTTATTTTTGTGTGTTTGTTAACACGATTTCGGCTAACCGATACTCGATTGCAATGAATTTTATAGGGAGGCCTTCGAAATCTCTGAACTTAGAACTGCCACGGTTTTTGAGCGCAATCAGGAAATTTTTTCTTATAAAAAACGCAATTTTCCGATTTTTTTCTTTCGATATTTTTTAAAAAAAATTCTTCGACCTTATGACACTTAAGGCTTATCCGATTGTAATGATTTTTTAAAAGAAACCCTAATTTAATGAATTACGATATTCGTGTGAAAATTTGAGCGTAATCGAAAAATTATTTCTCTGAAAATCGAAATTTTACGGGTTTTTTCTTTTTTAAAACAATTCTTTGACATATAACACCTACATGCTGTTATCTATGTCAATGATTTTTTCATAGAAACCTTAATTTTAGAATAATATACCGTGGGTAAAATTTTGAGCGCATCTCGAAAAAAATTGTTTCTTATGAAAATTGCCAATTTTACAAAAAAAAATTTCTTTTTTTACAGCTTACTGTAAAAATTACGATTTATTAAAAAAAATTAACGTTAATTTTTAATTTAAATTTAATTTAATTTAAAAAAATCTTCGACTAAGTATTGATTTTTTACAGAAAACCAACAGAAAATTCGCATATAACCACATGACAGCTCAATGCACCAATTACCGCTCACCACAACGCGCGGCGGGACTTAAGCGTTTCTAGTGAGTAAAAAAGTAGAATAATCGTTGTTTTAAAAGGGGATCGATGATAGCAAATGAACATTATTATTTAGACACAGAATAAGACTTGCAGAAGTACCGGTATTTGTAAACAGTAAAGGTCTAAGATAAATAAAAAACTGAATGGTGTAGGATTAACAAGTAAAGTGAGATGGGTTTACATGAGGAGTAAATCGAGAGTTAACAACACAGTAGTAAGTTGAAGGAGAAGCAAAGACAGAAGAATATAAATTGTAGGGTCATATGGATTGATTTGAACAAGTTATGTAATCCCAAATCTAGCTGGAAGGCCACTAGCTAGCATCACCCCAGGCACGAGACAAATAACCACGTATTATTAGAGAAGATCAAATGGAATCATATTGTACTAGGCGATGCATACTCAGTCAATTACTCACTAGGAAAGAGATATTTAATGGTGTTGCATGCATGGTACATAATTATGTATTGGACATATAAAATATTGGGAAATATTAATATTAAACGATTTGAAAGAAAAACAAAATATGATAAGTAATATGAGGACAAGACTTGTTTGATACGCGCTAACAGTGAAAGCAGTTATATTTTTTGGATTGGACACGATTGATGATCATTAATATGTCGTATAGTAATGCGAGGAACGAGGATAGAGAAAAAATGTCAGTTAGGTGGATTGAACATTTACCCAGGGAAGGATGTATTAGGTGAGTGAATTAAAAAGTTGAACTATAGGAATTGTTAATGGCAAGAAAAAGTTGGGTTATCGCGCCGATAGCCTAATAGTAGCAGTGAAAACGTGCAGTCGAACGTAATAAGATAGTACATGAACGAAAGTTATTTGGAAAAATATGTCATGAAATAGAGAATTAAAAAGTTCTAAATTACAGATAAACAGCTACTATATTGCGCAACACTCCGAAACGAGCAGGACAGTGACACAGCGTGAGTAGAACGTACCTTTTGGACAGGTCTATTATCCGATGAGATGTCGAGGAACAAACAAGATGGACTCATTCAGTATAGGTATAATACTTATATAATTACTCTTCCAGAAATTAATGCATGGAGTAAATTTGGTAAAAATAGTGAAAATAGCATTGTTATTTAAAAACTATGTGACTTGATCCTGGATTTTTGATTTTTACTAGTCTTTAAAAAAAAATAAATTAATTGCCCACCAGTCATATCAGCATAACAATGCAGGACATTAGGACAACTAGGAAAGTAACATTGAGTCTAGATACATTTGGTCATTATGGAGTCAATAAATGCTAAAACAAGGAAAAATTAATTACACAAGTGATCTAGGTGCCCGTTAGGGCCGCCGAAGCCAAGGCGTGGCGCCGCTACACATCAGCCACCTTATACAGCAAGCAGAGTTGGGGTGATTCGAGGTGTTACCCAGCCGTCATGTAACGTGAGTGGACTTGTGAAAACTCCCGATCAAAGTTAAAGGATTTAGGTACACTGACTACACATGCCAAATTTTATTGGGGTACGACCATTCCTTCTTGGTGAAAAAATGGCTTGAACATGCTCAAAATCACTTTAAGGATGTTTAGGCTACTTACTTGTACTAACATATATACGTCAGTTTCAATCGGCCCGCGATTCTGGACCAAATGGGCTGGGGCTACAATTTCTAGTTTACATGGACATTAAGGTTAAAGTATAAGTCTCTTTTGAAAGTAAAGTTGAAAAAGTTTGCTTGGAAGGCTTCCAAATAAAAGGTTTTAAAATACAGCTTATACATTAGGCATACAATCAACAAGTAAACTTAGTTTTTGACATTTTTGACGGTATAAGCAGGTTAGGGGGGAAAGGAATACGAAAAAAAAGGCGGGCATTTAAATTTTTTTCTATGTGTGAAAAAGAGAAAAAATTGTCATTTTAAATTCATAAAACAAATCAGAAAACCCTCCCTGGGCCTAGGTCCGAGTAGAAAAATTTTTATAATACAAAAGTGTAGGTCTAAAGTTCCATTAGGCATAGGATAGATAAAAAATTTATAATAGTTACATGTTTGAAAGCTAGCCCAAACCCAGGCCCGCAAAACCCTTTTTTGACACACTTCCCCCACAAAAAAACTAGTTTTTATTACTAAAAGCCTAAATGAAGATAAACAAAGTATGGATTGCCACCTAGGCTATATAAAAAATGTAGAAAATAATACATATATTCTTTTCTTCAATGATCTCAAGCAACACTCCTGTCCCTATATTAAAAACGAAAACAAAACTGCAAATTTGAAATGTTATTTATGTTTTGTGATTAACATGGCTCGTGGTGCAGTGAAAGGTTAAAATTAACATCGTTGTGCGCTTGATGTAGCATGGAAAGTTTGAATTGGATGTGAGTTGCCTAGCTTAACCCAGTCTTTATCCGTCGCTATACCGAGGTTTATACCACCCTATACTCTTATGTAATACCCTAGAAATTAAATTCACTTTTGATAAAACTTATTAATATGTTACAAATAATTTGCAATGGAACTGAAAAATGTATTATCCAAATGCTGTAATATGATAATACTATTTCTTCAAACCAGGTGTCTCCACCTTGTAGCGTCAATCTAGCTGTTGATTACACCGTACCCAATTTCAACCGGGAAAAAGAAGAAAAACTCTATTTTCGTGGATAAGACCAGTTTTGATATTCAAATCCGTTCGAATGCAATCTTTCCATAATGAATAAGGCGAGTTTAGTTTTGACTTGGAAATAAGCAAAGTGGAGTGGCCAGTTTGCACTAAATATGAGATTGAAAATAAGGCGAGTTTTGCACAGCACGTGAATGTTTAAAGGCACGTTACACATAGAAATAGCGGTTTGTAACAACTTATTATTTTCAAATAGAAAATTACAACAAAATAACATTGACAAATCTTCATCTCGAAATTTAAAAATTGGATAAAAACCAGTTTTGGCATCTAGGGCCCTCTCTTGACTTACCACTTGATTTCAATCACCAAATAAACGTCTTACTCTTTTCCAGTTTACTTTAACCTTACTCCAATCTCTTCACTTTCGACGGTGACTCTTGATTTTATGGACTTTACCTTGTTATTACTCCCTTATCATTCGAAACTGCTTCATTATCTCCTAAATCTTTATTCCTCTCTCACTGATGCTATCATCATTCAAAAATCCATACGTCATCATTATTTTCTAGCCTTACCCCTGCTACTATTTCACATTTATCTTCCCGACTTCCGTATTATAATCATACTTGCAATCATACTTGCATTTGACCTTTCCAAACGATTTACTCCTTATTGCATTGTCTAAAAAATTGTTCATCATAGTTTGGCATTTGAGAAATCAAGTCATTTTCAAGTCATCGATTTTTCCATCAGTCCCTCTTCACTCCCTTAAACAACTTAAACTAGATCGCTGTATTGGTTGAAGACACACATTTTTATCGATGATTTACTTTATTTCCTATTGAAAATTAAATAGCTATTATTACTTATTAAACATGGAATTGACGATACAAAATTACAATTTAAGTTCACACTCTAAGGAAAACAATTAAAAATGATTGCAAAATCTCGGGCGGTGAAGCCGAACCCCTGTTGGTTTCATGAATGTTATTATTTATAACGCTATCAGTTCAGTTCTGAAATGATTTACAAAAAAGGACAACTAAATAAATCTATTACATAGAGCAGACACAACAATGAAACTTCAGTTTAGTAAAATATTTGAAATAGTAACATTAAAACAAAAATTCATTAAAAACTAACCAATTTTTTTGTGACCACAAATAAAACGGATATTAAATGCTATAAGTAATTAATCAAATATAAAAAAGGTGAAGATAAAAAGGAAAAGAAAGAAGAAACAAAGAAAAAAGAAAATGAAAAAAGAAAAGTAAAGAAAAGAAAAGAAAAAGAACAAAGAAAAGAAAAGAAAAGAAAGAAGAAGAAGAAAAGAAAAAAGAAAAACAAGAAAAAACATTAAAAAAGAAAAACGAAAAGAAAAAAAGAAAAAACTGATTTATTAGACGATCCCACTCAAACGAAAATGAGGTTTGACAAAAAATCAGGAACAGCAAATCACGGAATAATCAAAACTATTGCGGAAAAAAAACCACCGAACGCGAATCTTCATTCTTGGTCAAGTTTTGATAACATTTATACAAGATCTAGAACATTTATATAATTAATAATTATATAATCATAATATTACATTATATAATTATATATATATCAGGACAATAATGATGTTTAAAATTGTTCGTCAAACACTTATCACAGCAATGATGCAGGACACCTAACTCAAGTTGCCAGCTCAAAACAGTAGACAGCAACCAGACACATCTAGCAGAAAAATACTCATTGAAAATTACTTTGAGTATATCCTAATCAAAGCAATAATGAACAAACAAAGAGAATAGCAAAAAAATAAATAAGAAATAAAGATAAATTAACATTAACACAAAACCACAGACAACAGAACCACAAATAAATAGTAAAAAAAGTCAATTAGTCTTTTCTCTTTAATTCATATCATTGCTTTAATTTATTTTAAGTGTACACTTTCCTAGCCAGTAATCTGACTTGTAATATCATAGGAAATGAATTCCAAAAAGGAAACACCTCATTTACCATAAATGACTTTCTAAATAATCAGAAGTAATCTAGGAACTGCAATGAGTATTAACAAGAATTTCTATCACGATTTACATTTTTTTTTTGAAAAATATGTGTAGAATAGGCCGAAAGTACATACCAATCAATACTTTGTATGTATTTACCAACACGCCATACAATTTATTCTTCCGCAATCGTGAAAGCGCAATTCAGATGGAAAATCTGATAATAGGATTGAATCAAACATATGAGAAATTTCTCTTCTGAAGTACAAAAACATATTCGGTAGAAGGTCTACTGCCCAACACCACTAAGCAATTATCAAAACAGAGGAATATAATAATTTACAACGTACTTAAACATTCTCTCTGTTCATACGGCATTTAATTCTACTAATTATCCAAATTGCGATAATAATTTACCTACATACAATTCATAATGTTTCTTTAAATTTAAATTACAACTAAAAAATCCCAAGATAGTAAATTCAATTACATTAGAAATAACTTTAATTAACAATTCACGTCAAAATGAATATCCATTCATGCTTCTATCATTAAGCCTTATGAAAAATCATACAAATTTTACACTAAAAATTAATATTCAAGTTTCCGAGTTTAAACCAAACTTCTATCACTCCTGAGAATTTCTTGAAGACGTCTTACGATCTCTTCGACATCTACACCTTCTAAATAAAAGACCAAGCACCAGCATATAAAATTAATTAATCCGGCATATATACTAGGTATATCATCTATGAAAAGAATAATAAGAGGGGTCCTAATAGTGATCCTGGGGTACTCCACAAAAAAATTGAATAGCTTTTGAACTATATTTTGCAAGGTTGGTAAATTATGTTTCTTTCTAAAGTTATCGGGCCAAATTGATAACAAATAAATACTTATTTTATACCTGATTTTTGTTTGATTAAAGAGGTAAAAAGGTACTGAATCAAACGTTTCCTAAGATCACAAAGGGACAGCTCCAACCTTACCATTCCGTTTCGTTCAATCTTTAAAGATAAAAATAGTTAAATTCTCTAAAAGGGCACTTTGCGTTGACCTACCTTTTCCTGAAACCATGCTAGTTTGCACTTAAACCTTCAGTGCATCCAGTTCATGTAATAAACCTCATGTGCAAAATATTCTCCAATAATTTACCGTACATTTTCTTCGGAAGAGTTGATATAGGTCTCTCCCCCCCTCCCGATAGAATTACCATCACTCTTGGTACCTTTACCCTATAAATATGTGTAACCCTCGCATTTCAACTGTGGTGGGAAAGACCTACAAGAAAGGAGCAATGGGAAATTAGATCGCAAATAGTCGACTATTGATGCACAATTTCTGAATACTATGGATGGATCTCTTTAAGAGTTGTGAAGCTTTAATTTTAAGGCGTTTAATTGCTGAAATGACTTCATCATGTGGGAGATCCTCTGCTTCGCTTCTATTTGAATCTTTAAACTTACGATTTTACAGGAACCCATCGTCATTGTCACAACAAAACTTTTCTTGTAACACCCCAACAAGCAAAAATGTCAGGATTAGACGGTAGGCTAACCAATTTCTGTCAATGCAGGCTAATACTACCTCTTTTTTCCCTTTGCTACCTGTCAACTTATATAAAACTGCCCTAGTAGACAGGTTTTTGGGATAGTCGGGCGAGTATGGTCCTATCTCCCCCCCCCCCGGCTGTCGGACGTACGGAGAAGACGTCTGGGCATCGTCTCCGGCCATACCAGGCTTAGCCAGACATTTTTAACTGCTTGGCCGTCGGATGCCAGCCAGATTCTTGAACTACGCGTCTTGCAATGACTTGGAAACACACTGGCTAGCCATATTGTGATCGGATGCGTCTGAACCTAGTCAGCTGCATCGGGCACGCGCGATACCCAGGCCAGATCCTTGCCGTACGCGGATAGCCATGACTTGGCCAAAACAACTGGCTAGCCATATGTGGATTGGATGCGTCTTAACCCTAGTCAGCTGCATCTGCACGCCGGCTACAGCCAGGACCCTTATTCTCGAAAATTCGTGAAATTCCATCTGTGACGTGAACTCCAACACACATTGCGATGTGGCAGTCACAAAACGCACCAAAGGCATTTTTCTCGAGATAAAATTGAGACGGAATTCTCCCCACTCACAAGGCTTCTCACTGGGACCCTGCAAACGAGGCTAGCAATTTTGCCCCGCGAGCCACTAACCAATAGGATTCACAAGGTGAAAACCGCTGTTCACCCGGCAATAGGCAACCCTCCTTGGCTCGTCTAATGGGACACGGCAGAGCGGTGGGCGTGGTAGCAGGTTCATGCGATGCCACTTGCGTGCTAGGAGTTTTTTGTGAGTTGAGTTGTCCTTCGTAGGCTACCCAAACGCATTTATGTGTTGAAGCTGGCGAAAATAACATGAATTGAAAGTGAAGTAAATACTAAGCTTGTGTACACCCTGCATGCAAAAATATTTAATTTACAATACTGTGTTGTCTACAGCTGTATGGGGATGTTTTAATATCAAGTACATAACAAAATATTACGTCGATGATTTATTGTTCGTGGCTTGTTTACATGCCGACGTGTAGGAGCCTAGAGGGTAGGCTTGGTAAGGACAACGACTTTGTAAAGTAATGCAAAATATTAAATTAAAATAAAGTGTGAATCTACGGTATATGGGGTATGTTTAATATCAAGTACATTAACAAAATATTACGTGATGCATTTTGTGGTAGTGACTTGTTTACATCCGACTGTAGGAGACTAGAGGGTAGGCTTGCGTTAAGGACAACGACTTGTAAGTAATGCCAAATATATTTAAATTCAAAACTGTGTTGACTCTAGGTTCTGGGGTAGTTTTTAATATTAAAGTGTTTAATTAAACCCAATATTAGTGATGCATTTGTGGTATGTGGTTGTTTAACATCCCGACGGTAGGGAGCCTACGGTCAGGCTTGCGCGAGGAAAATAGTCAAAGTAGTTCAACATTTTATTATGTCTATGCCGTTATGATACATTTCACTTAAAATATAATTCTAACCAATATTAAAGAAGGGTAAGCATGCTATTTATGATATATAGTCGGACCAATTGCTTTGTGAAGAGATGTCACAAGGGTTTCGAAAAACTGGCCAGTGACTTCGAGTGAGTGAGTGAATACACTCACAAAACCTGCGAAATCGAGACGTCGAGAATAGCAACCCCGCCGTCAGTGGGTGAACTCACATCAACCGCCCATTTCACGCCGTGAAAAGCCAGTGAGAAAACTCGAGAATAGGGGTCCAGATTCCTTGCCGTACGCGGTCTAGCCATGACTTAGGCAAAAAACTGGTTAGAGCCATATGTGGATCGGGATGCGTCTTATGCCCTAGTTCAGCTGCATCTGGCACGCGGGATACCAGCCGATCCTTGTCGCGTACGCGGCTAGCCATGACTTTGCAAACAACTGGCTAGCCACACGTGGCCCAGTGCGTCTTAAACCTAGCTTCAGCGGTATGTAGCATGACGCGATGCTAGCCCACGTCAATTTCCACACACGGTCATCAGCCAGACTATGTGACAACAACTGTTTAGCCGTTTAAGAAGAAAGAGGGAAGGGTAGCGTCCAGTCTTGAATTTGCAAAATAATGAATGACTTGTCCGTTACCTTTCTTTGGTTAGTTGCGAATGCTCTTCGAGAAGCAGGATCTATGGCTGGTCTCTGTGGTGTAGGTATTTATACTACGTTTAATGCAATTGCACGTAGCACACGTTTGGAGTCCTATGGAAAGGGTAATAATTATACGCAGTACACACATCCCCAAAGGATTTCATATAGGCGCACCGCACCAGCCAGAAGCGGTAGTCATCCTGAAGGCGAATGGTAATGTAGCTACTACACATCTGTTGCCAGAAAGTGAAAAAAACTCAAGTTTAAAATGCAGTTTGCACTCGCCCCTGTAGCAAGAAGATGGATTCATATAGGCAAAGTCTGGAGCAGCAAGAAGATGGATTCATATAGGCAAAAGTCTGGAGCAGAAGGCGAACAAATGGTAATGGCTTAACCACTCAGCCCTTGCCAGGAGGATGTAGGCTTCATACTTATGGTAATACATTGCAGTACGCACGCACCGTTATAGCAAGAGGATGATCATATAGGCACACCGCGCCCAAAGCGGATAGCAGGAAGTCGCACAGAAGGATCATTGCAGTCCTTGCCTGAAAGAAACGTGTCTCATACTAATGGTAGTGCATGCAAAACGCCACACAGAAGTCTTACATGAAGATAAGGTTAAACACTTCAGCGCTTGCCAGAAAATGGGTCTTATACTAATAGTAACAACACATGCAGTACGTACACTCCCAGCAAATAGGTGGATTTATATCGGCGCATGTGCCAGGAAACTCATCCATGTTTCAGTAAGTTATACACTCGCTCACATCCATCGCAAGAAAAAACAAAATATAAAATACATCATTGATAGTTATTTTATAAAAAAAATTGTGAATCAAATATGTATGCGTATCATTATCCTGATAAGTCCTAAACTTCTGTCAGACCACATATGGCAACAGGTAGCTCTCATCAGTAAATAAATTTGCTCGGCTGGGATCTGGGCAACAACAAGGCTAGCCGTGCGGTCTGGCTGGCCAGATGCGTTCCCGTACGAGCCAGCGCATGAGCATACGTGGCTGACTTGCCAAAAAACTAGTACCAGCCAACACACGGCCAGACATATGGACAAATGCACGTTTCGTCTGGATAGCCGGATGCGTCCGTACGAGGCCGGACGCATGGGCAATAAGCGTGGCCTGACCGCAAAAAATAGTACCAGCACAAACGGCTAGCCATATGACAAAAGCATGTTTTAGTTGGCTAGCCGGATACGTCCCGTGCGGGCCCAGAACGCATGCGCCATACGTGGTATGACTGCCAAAAAACAGTACATCAGCCGCATCCGGCTAGCAGCATGTTGGAATGAGTTTTCGCCAGGTAGTCGGATGTGGCCCTTACAGGCCAGACGTACGTGCTTCTTAGGGTGACCATAAAAGATTTGAAAAATGTCTTTATCAAAAAGCTAGACTTAAAATGGTTCACGCTTAGAAACACGAATTTATTAATTTACACTAGTTCGACTTTCTTGTATTCCTTCCACGTAGACTAGTCTTCTCGAAATCCTGAATTCTTTTCGCAAGTGGTCTCTCTTATGCAAGGATTTCCTAATCCCTGCTGTTAGCGCAAGGGTGGTTTCATAGAAAGTAATAAGCCACACGTGCACGGGCCGGACAATTGTGACATTCACTTTACCACCTTAACCTTGACTTAGCTCAACGTAGGCTTGGAGAGTACGAGATATTGGAAATGAATTTGATAATGATTAAAAATGACTGTTTGTCTAAGATTTATTAAAAATTAGGTGATTGTTGTAGAGCTGGAAATAAGGTGATTAAAAAGTATAGATTACTATAAAATAGTAATTATATTGGAATTAAACAAACAACAGAAATGCCATTAAAAATACAGAAATACAATAAATGAATCTGACAGGTACCAGTTAAATATATACCCCTATATGGTAATAATTAAATTTAAATAAACGATACCTGTTAGAAGTTCTGGTGGGGTGATGTTGTGGGGGGTGAAGGAATGATCCGGTAGGAATGACGACTTGCTCTCGTTCAGAATAGGCTAAGAGGGAGGGCAAACTGTTCGTGGAAGGTTGGTAACTGTTTCAATGAGAAGTGCAGATGGGTAGACGCTATGAGTAATGTGATAACTTGTTGATTGATTGTGGATTTGAAAATGAATTGACGTCGTTGAATTAGAGTGGTTTGATATGGGTGGGTTGCGATGGTTGCTCTCAGAATCAGATTTGTTCTAACAGTGATGTTCGATGTGAAGCCGGAAAAAACATTTTAATTGCCTGTGCATATTAATAAATTTCGCACTTTCTTTCTTAAACACCGTCATTCACTTTCAATAATAGGTTAATTTCAAACCATTACAGCCACAGAAAACTCGTCATGTCCTTAGTACACAACACAAACGTCCGCGGGAGCTCCAAAGTTCGTCTATCACTATTCCCAGACGTGACCAACGTTCGTCCGAAGACCCTTCATCCTTCTTCCAAGACTAGCATAACGCCAATCAAAGTATTGTATAAAAAATACGTCATCACAAAATAACCAAAATAAAAGATCTTTTCATGGTGTATAGGAACGCTAAAATTGGCCTTGAGCTCCCCTGCAAGCTGACTTTAAATTAGTTTATCTGTATTGTTTTTGTTGAAATTTATAGGCCAATTTGTAGAAAATATAGAATAAACATTTTAAGATTTAAAAGATCGTCGTGAAAAGAAATTGTATCTACAAAACAGCAAAGTCCAGATCCAAGTCTGCATATTATGAAAGGAACTAAATCAATTCACCCTTAAGACGTGTGAGAACTGAAACTTGGCTTGGAGAAAGCAGTCCTGCCCTTGGCGACCTTTAGGTCTTTGAGTTAATTGAAAAACTGAGATTAAATCTGTCCAAGCCTCGTCTGCAGTTCTGTGCTATGTTTACTCAATTACTTAAAAATTCTCCCGGCACTATTGAGAGTAACCTACGAAATAGTCTGTGCCTGAAGGGCACTTTAAAAATAAACTTAATGATAAGAGGGTAGACCGAAAATCGTCTCATGTTTATTATCCCACATGCGTATAACCTCACTGTTGAATCTTAAAGAAAAAATTAGATTACGTTTTATTTATCAATTACAACACCGGTTAGATATAAACCATTTCTTATACTAAGATGATGGCTCAAAGAGACAAATACAATAAAAAAAAAAAAATAAAAAAAAAAAAACTGTCATCAATGCAACGGTTATAATGAGAAGAGGAGAGAAACATTCAATGGGCATTAACAAAATAATTGCCCTGATTATATTTTCTTAATCAAATAGTTTTATTCCATATACAACATAAATAAATTATGAATAAATTTTTTATGTGAACCATGAAAAAAATACAAGTAGTACCCTAAACGTAAACCCAAAATACCAAATATAAAATTTTAAATAATGCAAATAAGTAAACGAATTCATTATCTACACAAAAGCATTTTCTCTGTCTCCATAGGATGTACTGAGAAACCAAGCGTGAATGGCAGTGGTAGAGGTGGGAGAAGAGGGGGATCTGCTTCAAAAGGCTTGAAGGCGATGCTGACCACTCCCTCGCAGGAGTACTTGTCCGAGCTAGGTTGAAGTGAACACGAGTCCACACCCGAGTTCCCCCACATACGTCAATCTCTGTTAATATAAACCAGCGACAGATCTGTCCGAGCCCAGAAGACTCTTTTGATTGGTGGGATCGAGTCTATACATGTGCTAGAGCGCACGTAAGGCAGGTCCAGGAACTTGAGGGAGTCACTCAGTTCCCCTCCTCGTATTACGCGCAGCCAGCAACCTGAAACAAGGGACACACATATTCATATCGTCCACCCAGTCTGTTACAAGAACTGGCCAATATGTTTTGCGACTCGGTACATGGAGTTACAGCCAACAAAGTTAATATCCTATTCGGATGACGATGAGTGACTTCGCTGGACACTAAAACCTGACGCTACAGCTCATCAGCTGGTACGTATAAAAGTTTACTCTCCGAAAACTGTGTAGGTGTAAAACGTGAAGGCTCTCCCATCAGTAGCATTGTCACTATATCGTAGCCGACCGGGCTTTCAGGGTCTAAGCACTCCCACCTCGGTTTCTGCTACAATCATATTGAGCTCTGTTCCTGATGAGAATACAAAGCCTACTTACAACGACGACAGATCCGATGTGAGTGGTCTCGCTCCAGAATGTGTCCAATCAAAGCAGATCAGGTTTATCTTCAGGATGATCGAGATCGGAGACTCCAGATGTAGCAAGCGATGTCGTAGACGAAGTCCGCGTTCCGTCATCCGGAAAGTGTCGTGTATAAAACAACCTCGAGATGTTTCCTCATCTGTACGGCAGGTCAGGGGTCGTCCCAGGCGCGGAGAGCTTGCCGGCAGCCACCTCGTTACAGGACTGGCTGCCTCTTCTCCTGCGCGACTCATTCCCAGAAACAGGCGCGGCTGAAATATTTAACACTTGTCGCATTTAATCATTGGGTTGTGACTGGTTTTCTAATTATATCAGCATCTAAATTAAAATAACTGACAAAAGTAACTAAGAAATGTATTATTCAGGAGTTTGTTTCTTTTCTCTTTTGTCGCCACCTCGCTTTATAAATATTGTAATTCGTAATGTATAAGTTGACTGTCAGTTATTCTTTTACTTGATATTGAAACAATAATAATATTATTGAAAAAAATTAATTTAGATTTTGAAGATGTTCAAAAGGAGGTTAAGTTAGGGACAATTGATTTGATACTATCTACCTCAGGAGCTTTGCTATTCTTTATTTAACAGGACACAACCATTTCGGGTTTGATAAGGGCCGCGCAGATCTGATCTATATTCCAGAGCCTGCTTAACCATGTAGATCCCAACGTGCCAGGGGAATCCCCGACCTTGGCTACTGCCCCCCGGAGATGAGCGAGCGCCAGCGTGGTGTTGCCGTCGCCGAGTCTTGGGGACAGACACGAAACACCGTACTACACAAGATTGATTCTGACTGAGTTTAATGTTTGAGTGAACGCATTGGTATTTTTACATCGCCGTGCATGCGTTGAGTGTTGTTTTTGCACGGACGACACTTGATGACGACCAAGGCAGCAAGCTGCATTGATTATGAGTATATTGTATAGTTATTCTTGGATTCGATAGAGAATCCAATCTTTGTTTTACAAAGTCAATTTAACCAGTCTATTATATTCTGTTTACTGATATTTGTAGTACAGGTATGGATAAAACTGAGACATTGTATGAAGGACTAGATCTGTAAGGCAAATGATGGAAAGCAGCCACAGTTTGTGGAAGATATGTCAGATCGTATAATACTGGTCTGCAATAGAGGAAAAACGCTAGGCTTCTAAATTCATATATGCAATTATTGAATCAGAAATTTGATTTTTCAACTGCTAAGCTGAAGACAACATGCACACGTTAGCGCCATTTTCAGGGTGGTGGAAAATACATATAGGCATTATTTATCTGTCGTTTCACGAATACTGAAGGTGATTAAACATTGATTAAAATATGGTTGTTCATTAAGAATATTACCATTCACAATTGAGAGTTATTGACGTGTCCGGCAAATTTACGCACATTTTGATTTAAAACATAAATGGGTTTGTTATCAAAATCTTTTGTGGCTCTGACAGTGTATGTGTATACCCTCTTTACTTTTATCAAATTGTGTTATATAATCATCAACTACAAAATGAAAAAACACGTGACATGAACTTCACTCTAGAACACAAACCGCGATAGCACGGTGAAGACTGGAACGGTCCACTTGCCACGTTCTGCGACAGGTGACCTTCCCTGTAGCTTGGACACTATAGTAGGAGCCACAAACCTGGCTTGCAGCAGGCGGCTCAGTCGCCAAACTGGATTGGTTGGCTGCAGTTTACTCTCTCTCCGCCAGGGGAGCAGGATATATTCCACATCTTGGAAGTCACAGAGGGCGGACAAATTGTAGTTGAAACTAAGACTGGTATTAGAAACAAGAACTATTCAGTTTCACCACTTACTGCAGTGGTTAACCTACAGTTATTCTTGTATGTTTCGTGTGTGTAACACTCTCTATTTTCGGATTCTTTAACAATTAAATTTCCAAAATGAAAACAATGTAAAGTCCTTCACATGGTTAAAACACAAACATGGGTCGCACGTGAAAACTGAAACGGTTTACCACTGGCCACTTCTGAGGACAGGTGACCTTCCTCCGTCTGACACTAGTAGAGCCACAAACCCTGGCTTGCAACCTAGGCGAGTTCAGTCGCTATCTGATGTGGTTGGCTGCAGTTTACTCCCTCGCCCGCATAGAAGCAGGATATGTTCCACAGGATGGGAGCGCAGCAGGTGGACACATGTAGTGAACCTGCTGTGCAGCTATTATAAACAGAAACACCCGTAAGTCCCACCAACAACTCCCTTGCTGTGTTGTCTGCAGTCAACTGCCCGCCTGCCAGGGCAGGATATCAGCACTGGCTGGAAGGTCAGCGGTGGCCACAGGAGCCAAGTTCTATGTGAATGGCCAAAGTTTAGTTCTCCACCATCAAATGTGCAAATGTCCATAATATCAAGGAGAGGGCAGCTCGCTTGGGACGATACTAACACACTTAAGTATGAACAACGAAAACAAGGAAGATTTTTTTTGTACAACATCGTTGTGACGACCGCAGTGCTCGAAAATTCTAAAATGTTTTGTTGTGGTGAACTTATGTTGATAACCCTTTTAAACAATCAAGACACAACAAAATCCTAACAAACAACACCCAAACCTTGATCCGATTTAATAAATACCTTAAGAGAAAAATTTTGCAGTGTGGACTTTGAATGAGTTGAATGATCCTGCTGTGAAGTACATAGCTCACCTAGAAAAACCGTTAAGTTCCCTGACAACCTGCGGCTGGGGCCAATTGCGATCGTGGGAGACCACGCAACAGTGCAAGTCCTTGGGCCATTGTGTTGGGCTGCGCGGAAGTGCTGCGAGGTCGTTTGATAGACCCTGTCGTCCAGGGGCACCTCCCATTTTCCGTCTGAGCTTGTGGCTTGTGTGTCATCGATAAGTCCTCGCGGATGACAGGTCGCCCAGGACCCAGGACATGTTGGCGGATAGGGCGACTCTCCTGACCTCACAGGTGCCTGCGTTGTTCCCGTGTAGACAGCGTAGAATTGGGACGTGGGCGGACCTGAAGCAACAAATGGCCATGAGTGAGAAGAAAAAAAAACTGAGGCAACAGGGGAGAAAGGAGGACTCCTACACCTCACAGGTGGCTGGGATTCGGCCGGGCTAGTGAGCTTGCCTAGAAGCGATTATATCACGTCCACGATTTAAGTACGATTAAGAGACGAAGTTGTTTGTAATGGAATCTAGTTACAAGCTCAGTGCCGGTGTCTACCTGCAGATGTCGGATGGTCACCTACGAGTTAAATATTTTCACTGCTAGGGCTTGATAGAAAGGTGCATACGTTTTTTTCGGAAAATGAAATAATAATTATTGACCGAAGATGTATAGAAGGAGTGAAAGAAGCTACTTCATCGTGTGTTCCAAGGTACAATGCCGTTATCTGCATAGGATGCAACAAGTAACAAAAAATAGGATGGAATCCCGTTTTAAACATATTGTTAAAGTTATTGTTTCTACAGAACAAAGTCTGATCGTCATTGATGATTTGTTCTGAATGCATAAGCTATATCTTACAATGACAGATATAGGCCAACACACACTTTAGCTCGCTTGAGGTAAGAACCAACAATAATAAAGTCTTCTAAGAACACAAAATGCAGAGATTTTGCTGCTTCGCAAATTGGTTGACACTATCGTGTTTGGCACCAAACGATTCCGTCCAAATAGAAGCAAAAGCTGGCGGTAATTGATGTGAACACTACAAAACTTGGAGGAAACAAAGACACATTTCTGAGCCTTAAATTGAGCCAATTTTGTTTCTTATGCTTTATTTTTGTAATTCATCTACACTCATCGCGCCTGATGATGTTGAGAAAAATATTCTTAATCAGAACATTATTGGTAATCCTCAAAAAAACGTATTTTATGAAGCTTAATGTAGAGTTTTTGTCGTAGCATTAATCAGTTGACACCATCGTGTTCAGACGGTCAATCCCGTATCCAAAAACACCTCGGACGGGGTATGTGACATTCGACATGAACAGTTAAATATGAGTTAAAACAGGTGTCAGTTTGAACCAGTATTTACCATTTTTAAAAAAGAAATTTTTCACGATCAACTTACACGTTCGAGACTTGTTCAGTGCAATAGACGTTTGACAAATATTGCCTCACCCGCACTAACTTGGCTCGGCCTTATCATCTTGCTATACCTGTTTAATTATTTTAAGCGTAATAGTCCTTGACAAAAATATAATAACAAATGTGTTATTATAATAATAAACCTCTAATAGGTTTCTGCTCCCGGTGATGGTGCCTCGAGACAAGGAAACAAAATAAACTTTACAACATATTAACTTTTCTTGCAGATATTAAACTAGGAATGAAGTAAAAACAATGATAATGTTGTATCAAATAAATCTGGTTTACCCTAATAGACTGGTAAAAAAATGGAATATTTTTAATACTAGCGGCAAAATGTGAGACATTTGGGTATCGGGCTGATTTATAGGTAAAAAACCCCAATAAATCCGAATTTGCCCGTTACCACCTCGGATTGTGACCCGTTTTGCCCCAGGAATCCAAGATGGCGTCACAAAGTGTACAAATCCGGATAAAACCCATTAAAAGTACTATTTATTCATTGAACACGTCAGTGGGTCATTTTATGGTTTTAGGGGTTCGCCGGAAGAAGAACGATTGAAAGTGTTTCGAAAAAAGCTCAGAAAACGGGAAGTACCATTTTCAAAATGGCGGCCACTATGATGGAGAAAACTGGGTCTATTTTCCCCTTTGAGTAAATACCATTTTATACGTGACACCTTGACTCACGTGCCACGACGAGCGCAGTGCATCTCCAGTCAAACTTTTTTGTGGTAGAGTCGATATAACCCCTGACCGGTCCGTTGTCCGCCTCGCTGATGTTGGTAAACGTGAGGCCACACTCTCCGCTCTGCAGTCCGGCCCCGAAATAGAGATGCCGGCCGGTGCTGTGGGCAGACCCGGCTCCCTGGTCGAAACTGAGTCTACCAGACTCGCCAGGCAGGTAGAATTGGCAGTATTCCAGTGGCTCCCCCGCCTTCATCATGTACCTCGCCTCCCCGCCCGGGAGGACGACCAGCTCACTCTGTGTCCAGGTGTGAGGGAGGGGGTCCTTGACTGTAACGAGGGAGAAACACATTCCATGCTGTTGTCACTCAGAGTAGACCGGGTCAACACTGTCTAGTGTTCAAAACTACAGCCAACCATGACGGAACAGGAAACCTTCTCGTTTATAGTCAGAGTGAGAGTTTCAACACTTGTGTAGGCACTCACTTTCTGGCCAACAAACAACATCAACAACAACAAAGTGGGGGGGTCACCTGTGAGCATGCTGTGTGTGTTGGGGTAGCAGGGTATCTCTCCCAAGTAAAGGAGTTCAGTGCGGGCAACGCGATACAAGAAAAACATCTACTTCACAGAAAGACAATCAGAAAACGGAGGTGAGACGTGGAAAAAACCTTCTCTTAAACTGATTAAAAACGGGTTTCAAACGGCACAATTTCCACCAAATTCGAACCTGTTAGTGTCACACCCCCCGTCCGAGGTGTTAATAGATACGGAATTCGGACAGTCTGAACACGATGGAGTCCAACCTTTTGCTCTAGAACAACAGCCCTAGATTTGAGACACGGTAAAAACGGTTTTTGACTAATTGGAGCCTAGAAGAGAGCTAAAAGCAATTTTTTTTCAATTTTGTTTTCAAAATCATACTTCTCACATCACGCTACCGATAGATCTGGATTAAACAAGTTTTCATTTGGACCATTAATGGTTCAAACGTCAAAAAACGGTTTATACCGTGCCAAATCCAAAGGTTTTATCCTAGAGCCAAAATGGTTGTCACCCACGTGTCAGGACGGTCGATCCGTATCTAAAAAACACCTTCACAGGGAGGGTGTGACACGTGTACGGTTAAAAATAGTAAAAACCAGAAGCTTGGTTTAACAGTTTTACAGTTATGCAAATATAACCTGTTCACGTTTCAACTTGTGCGTTGGGAGAACATGACTCATGAAATATATGTTTTCAAATAATATCTCAACTCCGCACTTACTCTGTACTTGGGAGAGCTGCACACGGTGCCCCGGCTCTGCCACACAAGACCTCGACCCACACATAAATTAAACCAGTTTAGAACTCAACTACCACGTGTGGCACTTGACTGCCAGATACTATGTCTTCTTACTGTGACGTGGTCGAGGTTTCTTGTATTATTCGCCTAGGTTGTGAAGAGTGGGTGGACGTTTGTTCTCCACATTTTCCCCCCCCCGTTGTTTTGGGGGGTTTTTGGGGTTACAGATACTTTACTGCTGTTGAAGACTGTGTTCAACTCACTACTGCAGCCAAGTCGGGCCAGGCGTACTCTCCAGCCTCGCTCTCGGGTTCGGACGCGACAGGCGACAATCCAAAGCTTCCAGCCCTCCACTGCAGCGAGACCCCGCCTGTTTCCCCGGCTCCAGACCCGGCCGCTGTAGCTGTAGGCCGGTAGGTCGCTGTCCAGGTGGGCAGGGTCGGCCAGGGGACTGAGACCCCCAGCTCAGCTCCAGCAGCGGACCTGCCTTAGTAAACCCGTCCCACCACCTGACCTGACACCCGGCGAGGGCCACGTCAGCTGAGCAGGTGAAGGAGACAGTCTGGGCGTCCTTGTTCACACCGCCACTTGGTAGGCTGATGGTGAGGTTGAAGGATGCGACACCTGGAGACAAGACATCAGAGGTTGTGGGACAGATGTTTGGCCACACTTACTTCACTTGATTGAACCTAGGTATCCCACTGGCAGGGCGGACATATTATAAACACTGCGGCACTGCCCAACCGATCCTGCGCCTAACCAACTTGTGAAATATTGCAATATTATGAGTTCTGAATACATGGTACAGCAATGCAAGGAATCTGATACCTTTGCACAGACCACCGATACATAGATTATAATATAATCTATGTTTGTGCAGATACAGCGAGGGCTTATTTCTAGACTTAACCAGATGAGAATCACTTATGTACGGGGAATTTATTATATTTACAAATTACTCTAGAGCTAAATGTACAACTCGAGCGGGGTTTGAACCCGGGAGTCGGGTTTCCCAGACGGACGTCTAAAACATAAGACGCTTTGTGCAACAAACACTACAGGACAACAAACATGTCTTTGCTTGTGGACCTGTGATGATAAACATGTCATTCTGAAACAGTAATCTTGTGTAATATATGATTTGTTAAAATATACGTTCAATTATATTGAACATAAATTGGTTTGTTCATAGAATTAATAAAACTTTAACACATACTTTTGCGACAGGATAGAAAGGCATAACAAGGTTTTACTTGTAAATGAGTTAATGTAGCAAATTTTTGTTATCAATGTAAAATTTGAGAAATCATTTTTAGATTTCTCGATTCGGTTATTTGGGAATCACTCCTCGTAGTTAGAACGTTAATATTATTCGGAATTTTAATTTGAAAACAGTCATAGTTACTCACGGGACGATTTGAAGTTCTGCTATTATAAGCACGGCGACCACTAATTTGTAAATGTTGATAAAGAGATAATATGATATTAGATGAGGGACGACGAAGCTCTGTCTCAGAATGATGGGAGAGATAACAAGTCGTGTATATACAATAAGCCGTGAGCAACACCCGTCAGTGAATTGGAAGCTTGAGCACGAACACGATGGCCCGTTCGTCCAATAGCAAACACCCAACACACGGTCCAGTTCCAGCTACGGGAGTGTTTTATTTTTAGGGCCAATACACCGCTCGCCGGTCTACTCAGATGCAAAGTTCGTCACAATTTGACAAGCCCTGGGTGGCTGTGAGGAGAACAGGTCATGAGGATCAAAGGGTGTCGTGATACGACTGATTGGGAGCCACGAGTGTTGGTTGCAATCACCGAATATGAAATGTTTCTGAGGTCACAACAAACAATTATGAAAATGTGTGTTTTATTAACACTGAACAAATGCATTTCATAAGCAATGCTTTAAAAAGCTATACACGTCAGAACTTATAGACTAGATTACATCACCTTTTAAAAAGAGAGACAGTGTATCTTGTCGCTTGATGGTGAAGATAGGGCGTGGCTGAATAAGGGTTCAGGCGCGGAAATAAATCATTATGGGATGTCCAGAAGCTGTTTAAGAGGATGATCTTTTGTCATTCACATTTACGAGTTTTAAGAATCGCCAAATGCCTGTGACACGCGGTGGTGGGGGTAGTGTATTGGCCAGAGAGGATAAGGAGCTAAGAGCAAACGGTAAACTTAGAACTATGAAACTTGGACCACACTTCAGATGTACCTCAGACCTCACAAACTTCCGCCGAGAGACAAGCCAATATTCCACCCCAACCACCCCCTAAATCATCCCCTAAAATTAAAATAATTCATAGCTCTAACCAAAATTGAATTTTATGTCAAATTAGTAATAAATGATGTTATGTGTTGTTTTACCCAATTCTCAAATATCTTCAAATATTCCTCATTATATAACCCCATTTTGTCAACCACCATCCCAATAGGTAATTATTTTTATCATGATTTCCAGCATTCAACACGAACCGGCACTAATGAGTTTTATAATCATGAAATTTGGTTCCTTATGGTACATAATAATATGAAAAAATAATCCGCCGAGAGCAAGCAATATTCCACCCTCAAACACCACCTTAAATTGGAATAATCATAGTCTAATCTAAAATTGATGTTTAATTCACAATTATGTGGTTATTTAAAATTATGTTTTTAATGTGTTTGACCCAATCGGCCTATCTCATTTCAAAACCCCATTTTTCAAACCCCCATCCCTTATAGTTTATATTATTTTTACCTGATTCAGAATTCACCATGAGGCACCTAATGAGTTATCAGCATGGACTTATTGCATTGATGTACATAATAATAGGAAATAGTTCGTCGCGATGCAAGCGATATTTTACACCCAAGCATCCCCTCAAATCATCCCCTAAAATTGGAAATAATTCGTAGCTCTAAACTCCAAAAATGGTATTTTATTCAAATAGTAATTATGTTAAAATGTATTTAACCCACTAAGCCTCATTCTCATTCCTAAACACACTTTTTCAACTTCCAACCCTAATAGTTTATATTATTTTACTAATTTCCAGCTTCACCATAAAAGGTACCAAAATGAGTTTATGCATGAAATGTGGCATGCGTGGTACTATAATAAATCCGAAACATAATAAGCCGCCAGGAGAAAATCGATATTTTACCCCCACTGTTCCCTTCCACTCTTACTTTGGGAAAAACGTTATGTTAGTATTTATTACAATTTTTTAATATTTTATTTGCTAATTAAAAGTATGCGCCAATGTGTTATAGTCCCCGGGTCACAAACTCATTCCACAAAACCCAGACGACATTAACCATATAAATTTAATAAAATAACACTTGAATATTGACCAACTAGGCTACAGATTGTAAACCAAAAAAAAATATGTAGCTTTCGTTTATAGGACCAATTGTCTTTAAAGGCACTGATCCACCTTTACACTTATTCACATATTTTAAGCCTTGATATGAAACAAACAACAAAAAGATGTGATATCCCCCAAAAATAGCCAAAAAATTGTAAAAAAAAAAAAAAAACGGGCAGCCAAGCTCTCCTTCAAAGTCTTCGGCTCGTGAATGCTGTGAGAGATATAGAAGTTGAAGCCAAGCATTACATTCTTTCGCCTAGTTTCGCATGAAAAGAAGTAAAGATCCATTCGCCTGTTGACGAGCGCCAAGCCAACCATTTTCGTGAGTAAAAAAAGTTTTACAATTTTAAAACTCAAAATCATTAAAAAGAAATAAAATTCTCTGTAGAGTCTGTACTAAAAATCAATAGCCAAGTAATTTTTTATGATTTGAGTTTAAAATTTTAACTTTTTTTACCACCAAAAATGTTGGCTTGGCGCTCGTCGAACTAGGCGACGAATCGATCTTACTTCTTTTCAATGCGAAGCTAGGGAGAAAGAATGAAATGCTTGGCTCAACTTCTATATCTCACAGCATTCACTGCCGAAGACTTTGGAAGGAGAGCTTGGACTGCGCGTTATTTTTTTTACAAATTTTTGTATTTCGGGGGGTATACACTTACCGAAACACGAGACGAGCTCTGGCAGTCGTCGGCTGGGATCTCTCCCACTTCCCTTGACGACCTCACCCTTGCTTACCCCCCAAAAAAGTTATTTGTTTGACCAAGATTTAATCAGATTATAACAAAGCATTTCTTTTTTAGAATAATTTATTATTTTTACTATTATTATTATTATTATTATTATTATCGATTATTTTATTGTTGTTAAATACGTTTAATAAATAACCCATAACCAACCAACCAACCCCCACCCCCCCCAAATTTTAAACTTCTTCGCATTAAACTCAGGTGAAGCCAATATGGCCTACCCGATTAAAGCGCCCCACTTTATCATGTGGGTTCGGTCCTGCCTCCCGACTTATGTGATCAACACTCAGCTTGTCAGCGTCGTTCTGGGTCGCGGATACCAGGGAAACTTAGATGCACTTCTCCATATTTTAAGAGGGTGCGCACGCTTCAGAGTCCAGGGGGCAGACCTTTGTTCTTTGCAGATTATATGGAGGGAAATAAACATTTTATTCATTCTGTTTTCACCACTGGACTAATCTTGGAACTTGTTTTGTTTCGTGCATACCTGTTTTCCATTTAAGTCACGATGTGTCTTCGTGGAACTTCGTATACCTTAGTCCACAAAAATGCAATATTGGTCGATATTTTAAAATGTTGTGTTATATATACTAATTCAAAGATTAGTTTACCCATACCGCCCTTCTTAGTTGTAAAATGTCACGTGGACCTTCTAATACCCTCATAGATTATAGTTGTGAACAATAAAATCCAAAGTAAACTACAAGTTAACAGGTCCACAGCATAAGGTATCTAACACGACAGGACGACCGAGCGCACCAATCCACTAAGCGTTCTGTGCGGCTGGAGACATGCGCGAGTGCCATCTTGATAGAAAATAGGTCCTTGTTTTCTAATGAGCCTAGATAAGCTGAAATAATAATATTAATATACAAGAAAATAAAAAGCAAAGAAGAACTTTTGCTATAATGCTATACTCCACAAATTTAACATAGGCTTGGTGGCAAAAAAAGAATAGTCGTTATTTACTGTTACTATTATCTCTATCATTTACTAATTAACTTAAGAAAACAATCTTAGTCACACACAACATAAGCAGCACAAGTAATAGAAAATTAATCAAATTTATAACATTGAAAGTAACAATTTTTAAGGAGTAGGGTTTTGCGCACAGAAAATTAAATAAGAAAATATGAAAAAATAATGTAAAATAAAAAAAATATTGTTTGGATGATCCCAGGCGTAATGAATACTAGTAATTAGGCAAAAAATGATACATGCAACAAAACTTTACAGTTGTGATAGGCGATGAGTGGAATGATCAATATTTGGGGCGGACACAGATTTGGCCTCCATAGAGTGTCCTCCAGTGAAATCATAATTTTGATTTTTTCAACATTTTTTTACCCCCCCCCCCCGAAGTTTCTGGGAGATTTATGACTATAAACTAATAAAATACCATATTGGTGGGGATACTGTTTTAAATACAAAAAAATCCAAATTTTAAATTCCTAAAACAAACCAAAAATGGCGGACAATTGAATTTTGGGACACAATTCTTTGCAGTGAATTTTAAGACGAGCTATTGTAGAATACGGGACAAAATATTTACACAGTGATGTACATTGTACATGACGATAACAATCAGCTTCAGGATGGCGCCAAATGGCGTCCCCCATATCATGACCACCAGTGACATTTATTTTATTTACAGAAGTGTGATATACTCGATTAAAAGAGATTAACGGCTAAAAAATAAGCACACAGCCACTACTTAAACTGAATTCAATATTGCTTATGAATATAAATGAGGACAAAGTAAACAAACGTTATCAAAATCCAACATGGCGGCCTATTACTTATACCTGCGGCATAGTCGGAGATAGCCAAGGAAAAATTCGATTTATTTATAAAAGCATGAATAATGGCTCGGCATATCCAAAAGGTGATTTTAAGATATTAGTTCACTCAAATCTGTGCCCAAGGAACCCTTAAAAATCCAAAGATGTGCGTCCCCCCCCCAAAATTAAACTTTGTTATAAATTATGGTCTGAGAGTGACTGATTTTCATCGATGAGAATGAGTGTACTTTCATGTGCTGGAATGGGTAGTTGAGGATAAAAACTAAAGTTTGTATTCGGAAGTCACAAAATCTAAGATGGAGGCTCATAGTTAAGATTTGTTTTTTATTCACTGATTAAATTAAAATTCCGTTTCCACGCGTATATTGTAACGGATAAGAGCTGTAGCTCGAATTGTAATCAATAGATGTTAATATGCTAGTGGGGCCGTTAGATTTCAATTCTACCGCTGATCACAAGATCTCCATGACCAGATCGTGTATTGTTCTGTGGGATTTTGAATCAGAAAACATTCATTAGTTAAACTAATAAACAACAGTGTTTCTCATGTATGGATCACTAATTTGTATCAAGCCCTAATCTAGGTCTTTGTCTAAGCTTGTGCATCTCCCTAGTGATTCAGAGTTCGACCCCCCACTTTAAAAACCTTTACTCATACAAACGAAACGAACGAACGAAAAAACGAAGTGTCACCAAGTTACCCTTCGTCTGGTATAGAGTCCAGTGTCTGTTACCCCCCCCCCCCGGCTCGAAGCCCACGGTCCCTTAGTGTCTTGCCATCGGTCTTCTTGCTTCCCTCTTCTTGCTTCTTATTCTTCGGGCTCCCAAGTTGTTCCTCGCGTAAGTCACTTCTGCGTCATTATCAAGCCTCTTTCCCTGATTTTGGTATCTTTTCCCCTACCCAATTTGGCTCAAGACCCATCGTCAGCATTGACTCTCTGACCCCACTCAACTCTCTTATCCGAAAACAATTAACAGTTCGTCTTTGGACCCCTCTGTTGCTCTGGTCTAGTGAAAGGGTCACCTCCCCTTAATTCAATTAGCAATTCGTCAGCAATCCAGTTATTGAAACGTTTGTCTTTTATGATTTAAAACAACTTTTTGAACAATAACACAACTTGGTACCTCTCGAATATTTTAAAATGAGAATCACATTCCAAGTATCTTCACACTAACAACCATTGTGGATAATTATTACGACACCCATGAAAGTCTACTGCATCAAACTCAAAAACCCAAAAAATGATATGAATGAAATACTCAATATATACAAATACATTAAAATATTGAACTACTAGTGTAATTTCCCGACGTCAAAATAATTAAAACATGGTTTAATCTGATTTCCTGTATTCTGTCAAAATCATGCAAGATGGCGTTCCAATTTTTGTAATTTTGGTTCGAGTTCGTTTTATGAAGAGCTGTTCAGCGGAAAAATATTGCAAAATCGGATACAGCGTTGAAAATTTTTGCATGGGGGTCGATAAAATATCAGAATTAAAAAAATCCCCGGGAGCAAGCGATATCTCACCCTAAACACCCCCCTCAATATCCCCTAAAATTAGAATAATTCATAGCTCTAACCCAAAAAAGAATTTTATTCAAATAGTTATTAAATTATGTTTTTATGTGTTTTAACCAAATCGGCCTACTCTCATTTCTAAACCACATTTTTCAACCCCCATCCCTAATTGTTATAATATTTTTACCTTGATTTTCAAAGCATTTACCATGAGACACCTAGGGAGTATCAGCATGAATTTGGCATGAGGTTCATAATAACCTAAAAATAATAATCCGCCGGGAGGCAAGCGATAGTCCATCCCTTTTGTTCTCTACCACCCTTAACTTTGAGAAAAAACTTTAAGGTAGTATTTAATACATTTTAAATTATCAATTGTGTTTAAAAATTACGAGTCGAGTGTTAAAGTCCAGTCAACAAATCATTCATACAAAACAAACATTTTTCACCCCCAACCTAATAATTCATACTTTCGTGACGAACACTGTTAAGTAAGTTACCAACATGAAATTGACATGGTGGTAGATAAAAATATAAGAATTACTATTCCGTTGGGAGGCAAACAATATTTCACCCCTAGTGCCCTCTATCATCCCTTAAAATTGAAATTGGTACTAGGTAGTATTCAATACATTGAAATTATTAAAATTATCCAATAATATTATGCTCAAGTATTTTTCCCATTCAATTAACCTAATTTCTCGTGTTTTTCTACCCCCACCCCTAATAGTGTTTTTTTCATCAACACTTATAGCATGAAATTTGGCATGGAGGTAGATAAAAATATAAGAATTACTATTCCGTTGGGAGGCAAACGATATTTCACCCCTAGTGCCCTCTATCATCCCTTAAATTTGGGAAATTGGTACTAGGTCGTATTCTATATATTGTAATTTTTTAAAATTATCCAATAATATTATGCTCAAACATGTTTCGATCCAATCAACCTAATTTCTCTTGATTTTTCTACCCCCACCCCTGAAAGTGATTTTTCATCAACAATTATAAGCATGAAATTTTTCATGGAGGTAGATAAAAATATAAGAATTGCTATTCCGTTGGGAGGCAAAAAGATATTTCACCCCTAGTGCCCTCTATCATCCCTTAAAATTGGATTCGGTACTAGGTTGTATTCTATATATTGTAATTATTAAAAATTATCCAATAATATTATGCTCAAGCATGTTTTGATCCAATCAAAACCCAATTTCTCTTGTTTTTCTACCCCCACCCTAATAGTGATTTTTCATCAACACTTATTAGCATGAAATTTGGCATGGTGGTAGATAAAAATATAAGAATTTCTTTTCCGTTGGAAGTAAACGATATTTCACCCCAAGTAACATCCCTTTAAAAATTGGAAAGAGTGTTCAATGATTCGTTTTTTTTTCATGTGTGGTTATCTGGAAGAATGTATACAATTAAAAATCTAATTAAAATTCAATAGTTTTGGTATTTAAGAAATACAATAATAAGCATGTTACATGCGTTGGTATCTATGATACATGGTACATTTGGGGTTATTTTCATACAATTTGTCACGAGTTTTGGAGCTGTGATATTACACGGTCACTTCAGACAAAACAAAACCCGTCATTTGTTTAAAAAACTGTTTTGAAAAAAAAAAGCTGCATGAAGGGGCTTAAGGGGGGGGGGGGGGGGGGCCCACTGGAAAAAGTGGGGCCCCCAAACAGGAGGGGGCCCTTTCCCGAAAAAGTGGTTTGAGCCCCTTTGTGCTGGCCCAAGGGAAATAGTAATTTTTATTTTTTTATTTTACCCCATATTTTAAAATTTTTTAAATTTAAGTTCTTGAACAGGTTTTTGCGAGCTTATGGTTCTGCTTGCTTGACAAATCCCAACAATTGTAAACAGCTGTGGTGTAAGTATCCCGGAACGGGGGTTTGCTTAACCCCGCAAGCCCTATATCCTCTTATTCACATTTATTCAAAGAAATCTTCCAATACTCTCTTTCCCCATCATTTTTTTTTTCAAATTTTTAATTTAAACCCAAAATTCTTTTAATTAAATTTTTTTTTCCCCGGGGAATTTGCAATATAACCCCCCGGTTGTGCGCCCTAGTTCTCACGTCTTGTTTTCATTTTATAAAGCTTTTTATTTTGTTACCCAATATGGCGGGGAATGTCAAGGCCGAGGTGTGGGAAATTTGTAAAAAATGGGGGTGGTTACATGGGAAAGAACGGGGAGCACATCAAGCATGGTACACTAAGTAGAAAAAGGGTTGTTAGGGTTTTCGTTTATGTTTGACTAAGATAATGCTGATTTTTTTCCCCCCCAAAAATTAGCGGGGAAAAAGTGTGGTTTTGGACGAGATTTCTTTTCGGATGTCAAAGAAGAAGGTGAGCAGAGCCTGAAGACGAAGAACTCCCCAGCGCCCCCCGCCGGCGGGGGTAGCCCCGTACCGGAAGTTTGACCCCCAATTTTTTTGGACTGGGCCCAGAAGTTTAAAAAGGGAAGAAAAAAAGAAAAAACTCCCGGGAGCGCTCCCGCCGGGGGGGGGTTAGCGCGCCTAAAAATTGAAAACCTCCCTTTTGGACATGGGGCCAAAAGGGTTTAAAGAAGGGGGACAAAGAAAAAACTACCAAAGCGCTGCCGCCTGGGGGGGGTAGCGCAGAAACCTGAAGTTTGGAGCCCTTTACACTTTGGAAATCGAAGCGGGAAGTTTAGAAGAGACACAAGAAGAACACCGACCCGCCCCCGCCTGGGGGGGGACCCGCAGTACCTGAAGTTTGAAAACCACATTTTGGACATGGGCCCAGAAGTTTAAAAGGAAAACAAAAGAAAAAACCAAAACAGGCCCGGGAGGGTTTGTCATTTAAACAAGCTTGGGGGAAATTTGGGTGAGCAGGCAACAAAATGGGGGGGGTTGGGCAGTTTTTTTTGGTTCTTTAAAACTTGGGGCCCGGGGTTCGGGGACCCCCTAGTCTGCCCAAAGCTTATCCAGATTTCGGGGAAAAATCTATGAGTTTAAAAAAGGAAACCCCAAAGTCGTGAAAAAACGGTGAGTGAGCCCATGTGGGGAAGTCCCCGGTTTAAAATTTCTCATTCTTTTCCTATCTAAGGCTAACCGTGAGGCCCAAATGCGCCACTCTGGCCTGGGGATGGGGGGGGGGGGGAAAAAGGAAAGTCCATACTGGTCAAAAACCACCCCAAGGATATGGGGGGGAAAGCGGTTTTTATTTTCAGGGTTTCGTAAAGTTTGTTATCATCTTCATGTTGACTTTTGTCTTTGGGGGGTGGTGGCAAGGTAAAAAGGAACCGGGGGAAGGGGTTTCCCCCAAAAAGACTCCCAAACTCACTCTGCAAAAATAATTTTTTAAATTGAACTTTTAAAAACGAATCGTATACAAAAGTATTAGGTAAAAACATTTAAAAAAATTCCAAGATAAAATCAAAATCTAATTTTTTTTCCCCCAATTTAACCCCCCTCAAAAAAAATTTGTGTGGGGGGAAAAAATATAAAAATTTTAAAACCCAAGGGGCATAGAACCCCGACCCTCCTTGTGGTAGGCTAAATGCTTAGCATTTTCCCATCCCAGCCACGCAGATCTCGTCCCGCTCCCCTATAAAAAAAATGCTATCGATATTAAAAAAAAAAAAACTTTTTGGGGGTTTTGTTTTAATTAAATCCCCAAGGATCCAGCTGATAGTGTAAACAGTTTCATTTAAACTCGTCCCGGATGCCTGTTTAAAAATTTCAGAAAAAATTGTTAAACGTTTGGGTGATTTTCGACGTACAGACAGAGAGACAGATAGACAGACGGGACAGACACACAGACCCACAGAATCACAGAATGAGAGCCGTTTGAGTTAAATAGAGACAGTCCCCTCCGCTCCCTCGTTTAAAAAAAAAAAAAAAAAAAAAGGGCCGTTTTCCTCATTTTTGAAACAGGGTATTTTAACTTTTGAAAACCCATGTTATTTCCAACCAAAACCCTTTAAAAAACACAGTACGATCTTTGTGGGAAAATCTCGAGTGAGAGGAAAGGGTGGATCTTGCGGGTTTTTTGGGGGTTTAGGCCCTTTTGGTAAAAAACCTGACTTTCAGAAAAGTTACAATATGGACCTCCCGACGAGGGTAAAAAAGACAAAAACGAACGATGAAAAAGGCAATGACGCCCAAGACGTGAAAACCCCCTTTTCCCCCCCCTTTTAAACCCTTTTCTGGTTCTAAAACCAGCACCCCCCCTTTTCTCCCCTACCCCCCTGGGTTAGAGTGGGAATTAGGACCAAAGGGGTTAAACGCGTATTTAAATCCGAACCCCCCCAAAAAAAGTCGTTTAACCCGTGGGGGTTTCCGGGACCAGAAAAGCCCTCTCCCCCCAAATATCCCTTTGAATAAAGTGGCCCCTTATCCCAAAAGGTTATCGCGCCTTTTATCCAAGAAAACAAAAAAAACACTTTTCAAATTTTTTTAGTTTTTTCCCAAAAAAAATAATTTTATTTTTGCTATTTATTACCTCCAAAATTTTGTTTGGTTTAATTATATCATAAAACAATCTTTAAACAACCTTTACAAAAATTTTAAAATACGAATAGGGAGGCGGCGAAAGGCCAAAACCCGGTTTGAAGCGCCCTTGTTTCTCCGTCGTTTAGAACTTTTTTCGTTTTCCCCAGCTGAAGCTGCCCTTTTTCCTGGTTTTTGATGAACCCCCCCCTGGGGGACTCGACTGGAGCTAAAGTTTTCCCAGTTCAGTTTAAAAAATGGGTTTTGCCCGGTTGGGCAAAGTCCTTTCAGCTAAAAATTTTTTTGTGTGCGTCGAGGAATGTGGTGCGTGACATTTGAACGTCCCTTGTAAACTAGCGGGGTTACATGACGTGCCTGACACTGTTGTACAGGGCCAACCAGGGTTTTTATCTCTAAATTTCTAAAGGGACAAAAAATTTGGGGTTTCGCCCCCACACTGCCCTGTATTTACGGGATTGGATATTTAGAAGGTTTTACTGTTTTTTAAATTTAACCCCTGTCGGGGCCCCCGGGGTAAAATCTGGCCCGGGAGCAGGGTCTGCTAAAGGCTTAGATAAAATATAAAACAAAAGGACGCAAAGATCAGGTGGTATGAGGGCGTATTTCACCCGAGACGACAGTGAAAAACACGAACGATGAAAAAAGGCCCAATGTCAAATACGAGGCAAAACCCCCCACTTCCCCCCCCAACCGGGCTGGTTCTCCCCAGCATGGGCCACTCATTCCACACCCCCCAAAATTTGGAGAGGGCATCGTCATCGTCATCGTTCTCGGTCATCGTCATCGTTCCCATCGTCATCGTCATCGTCAGCCCGTCACCCCGTCATCGTCATCGTAATCGTCATCCGTCACCCTTTCCCACCCCGTCATCGTCATTTTTTTCCCATTCTTTTTTTTTTCTTTAATAAAACATTGAAAAAAAAGAATCATAAACCACACCAAAAAATAAATTTAATAAACTTTCTTTGTCAAAAGGCGGCGAAACCCAGTCCTAACCGGTTGAAGCGCCCTGGGTTTCTCATGTCGTCTTTTTTGAATGTTTCCAAACAGCTGTAGTTTTGTGGATTTTTTTAAAATTAAATTTAATTAAATTTAAAATTTTTTTAAACGTCTACCCTTTTTTTGTTATAAAAAACGATTTAAAAAGGACGATTACCTGGAAAAGTTGGCACAGGGGGGAAAATGAAACGCGGATCGGGTGCAAAGGGAAACCTTCCCGGGGTCGGGGACATTGATTTAAATTTCTAGTTCCCTTTCCCAAAAAGTCAAGAGTGGATTCAAGCAAAGTTTGTTGGATTTGCGACAAGATCTTCCCGTTTTTTGCAAAATAAAAAAATTGCTTTGTGTGAAGCCCACTTTGGACTAATAAAATTCGTCTTCTATGTCTCGACTCTAAAGTAGAGAAGAGGTGGAAATTTTCTAGAATTGTCCCGGCCCACAAAACCCCTAACTCCCGGTCCCCTTTTAAAACCAGAAAATAGGTTATTCCCCTATGTGAACATGGGGATGTCCCTTTTAAAACCGACTTTCATATGCTATAGAATGTACCAAATATGACCCTTTGGCACGAAATTTTGGTCTTCCCAATCATATGAAAAAACTTCTATCATAATATGTTTTCCCCGACAAACTTTCAAAAATTTTTTATCCATAGTTATCTATTTAAAAAAAATTTTAAATTTCACCCCATACCCCACTTCTTTCTTTCTTTTTTTTCCCTTCCCCTACATAACTTCTTTTTTTATAATATGAGTCGACATTTTTCCCCAGAGATTGGCGTAGTCCCATTTTAATTTCCCCAACCCTTAAACCCCACAAAAGCCCAAAGCCAATCCCGCCCTTAATATCGCCCTATTTCTTTACAATTTTCCCTTTTGCAAATTGTTCAAAAAGATGATCAAAAAAAGACTAATGGGGTGGGGAAAAAACACGCGGTTACTGGCGAACGTCCAATGTGGATTTCGTCAACGTCGCTGCCCCAATCAAACCAACTTGGTTCGTCTAGAGACCTTATTCAAAAAGGGGTTTTGGTTTAAAAAAACAGCATGTTTTTGGCGTGTTTTTTGACATTAAAAAAACCCTAGGGGACACAAAAGGGAGATATAACTTTCTTAAAACAGATTCACGGGGGGGGGTTTTCGAGGACAATCCCAAAAATTTTTTTGAAAATTTTTAAAAAGATGAATTTTCAAAGTGCGTGTTAAAATTTTGTCGGGACTCGTTCTCACTGGAAACGGGGTTTTTTTACCAAAAGGCCCTCAGTCTTGTCGGTATCATATTTGCTTTGGCTTTAAACAGTGTTGTGGTTGTTTTCCAAAAGGGCCCCTTTAAGTCGTGCCTATTTGTAGAAAACCTAAAAATTTCTACAGATCGGAAAATTTAAAAAAAAACCCGCTCAAAGACACGTGCAAATTGGTTTTGAACAATATAAGTGAATGGGCTAAAAAGCGGGGGATACGATTCTCCCCCAAAAAGACTCAGTGCATTCACTTTTGCCCGTTTTCAAGGGTTTAAAAAATGCCCCACAACTCGGGTTTAACAATATAGAACTTCAATTAAAAACCAAAAATGTCCTTTTTCTCGGCAGGTTTGTTTGACAAAAAGAAAATTTGGAAAAACACCACGTTTTGAGTCACGAAAAAAGATCCCATGTTGAAAATAAAACTTTTGAAATTTCTAAGCAATAAAATCGGGGGGTGCAGATAGGACTTGTGGGTGAAAATTTTTACGGATCTCAGTTTGCCCCCAAAGATGGAATGGATGTTTCGTATACTTTAGAAAGAACAAAACCCCTTAAAATTCTGGGACACTGTACACCATTGTGGTCTTCGTCTTCTTTTGGGTGCTTTTCAAAAACAACCCCTTTTTAGTCGTTTTATCCCAGTCAGGGGTGTCCCCCTTTGGGCCCGGGAACGGCAAAACCCTCTTGAGGGGTTTACGTACGTAAAAAAAATTAAAAATCTAGAAAAAACCCATCCATCAAACCATGATGTTTTCAATGTAAAATTTAGTAAAGGACACTTTGATAACAAACCGAGGGGAAACCCCTTTTCCCAAGGGGGTTTAAGAGAAAAAATTTTTTTTAAAATTTATAAAAATTTAATCTCCCCCAACATTTTTTAAATTTTTGTTTTAGAAATTTAACCCCCTGGTTTTACACCAAAAGCCGATTTTATTTTCCCAAACCTTTGCGTTGAAAAAAAAACTCTACTTGCGAGGGTTTGGTATTCAAAAAAACTTTAGAAAATTTCCCAGAACATCAAAGGTTTATTTGGGGTTTTCACAAGGCCCCAAAAAATTTAAAAATGGGTTGGAAGTGCATTTTTTTGCCCCAAACCTTAACGGAACGTTTCAGGCTAAGGGGACGGGTTCAGTTTTTTTGCAGAGTTTTTTGCCACCGTAAAAGTTTTTAAATACATTCAAACGCGTCGTTGTGGAGAATACCTTTTTGTTCAATAGTTTAAGTTCATTTTCAAGTAAAAAACTCATGTATTTTAGTCATCATTTGGTACAAAAAAATTCCAATTCTTTTTAAAAAAAACTAACTTCAAAGGGATATATAAAGAGTTTTGCTGGAAACCGGGGAAGTGGGCATAGGGGGAAAAATGAACACGCTGATTTGGGCTGCTAAGGAAGCTTCCCCGGTCGCGACGTTGATTTTTAATCTAGTTTCCCCTTTTAGATGTCAAAAGTGGGGTACAAACAAAGATTTTGGGTTTGCGGGCAAGCATTTGGTATGGGTTTTTGCAAAAAAACAAATTGGGGTAGTGTGATGGCCACTTGACTAAAAAAATTCGTTTCCCCCTACGTTGACCCCTTTACGTAGAGAAGAGGGGGTTTGTTAGAATTTGTATAGGGGCCCCACACGGGTAAACCCCGGAAAATCTCTTAAAACCCGAGAAAAGGATTCCCATATGTGACCCCCATGTGATGTACCTTTAAAAAGTGCATAATATGCTAGCAGAATGTGCCAAATTGATGCCTTTTCGACGCAATTTGATCTCTCCCAATCATAGAAGAAATTCACATATATAAAAGGCGAAAAAACTTTCTAAAATTTTCCCTCCCTAGTAATCTATTTAAAAAAATTTAATTCAAAATCTTTCACAATTCTTTTTTCTTTATTTCATTCACATAATAAATTAAATTTTTCTATATTTTTTTATCATCAAAATTTAAATTTTTTTTTATACACTTTAAAAAAACAATTTAATCAACAAAAATACTTGCATTAAAATCTTCTCATTTATTTTTAAATTTTAAAGGCCCGGGGCCCAAAAGAAACCCAACGGTTTAAGGCCCCAGTTTTTCACGTCGTCGGGGGTCGTTGCTATTACCTTTCATCATCATCAATTTATTTTGGTTTTTTCTACACTAAAAAAAACCCAAACTTTAATTTATCAAACAAACCCGGAAATTTACTCATTTTTCCCTTTACTTTCATTCCCCAGGCAGCGCAAAATGAAACCGGGTTTAAAGCCCTAGTTTCTCCCCGTCGTGTCGTCTTCCTTTTTTGTTGAACAATTTAATTTTGACAAGGATAAAGGAAAAATATTTATTCGTTATGCAAAATATCTATACAAAGGGTTGCAGAAATGCAGTGAGGGGTTTTTTCAGCAGTTTTGAACAAAAAATGAATAAAAAAATTAAATTTAAAATAAAAATTTGGTTTTTATTTTTATTTAAAAAATGCTTTTTAATTTAAAATTTTAAAACAAATGAAATACTTAATTTCCAACCCCCTAACCATTTTTTTCGTGAAAGGGTCTAGTTCTCAAAAACCCCACAGGGTTGTTTTGCCCCTTTAGTTTTCCGATATTTTGCACCGGTTTTTCGAGATTTAGTAAAAACTGTTTTTTTCGAGCCGAGGTGCCAAACCCCCGAGGGGAAAATGGGGTATATATATTTGATCTGAACTTTCCCCCAATCTTGGGCGTGGCTGGAAAGGGGGCAGTCAGAGGTAAGTAAAGATGGGCGAGATGTTTAAGGCCCCCGCGAGAGAGAACAGGGATAAAAAAACCCCGAGTTTGGAATATGAGTAGGAAGTTAAAAGAAAGCCTGGAAGGGAAGTCGAACCCAAGGGGGCAGCTCCCGGAAAAACCCGGGCGTTGTATTCCAAGATTGACGGCAGGGGGGCACGCACTTGAGTACGTACAGTGAGGCAAAAGCCGGAGAAAAGGACACGTTCTTTTGGGGTTGCGAGCGGGGAGAATGGAAACCGAAAACGAAAATTTTGCACTTCATCGGGGTGAAGGCAGAGGGCGAAAAGCCCTGAAAAAAATACTGCAAAAAAGTCAATGCCCCAGAGAACCAGGAAATGACGTCTGATAGGGAGAAATTTTAAAAAAGGTGATAACAAATGTGCAAAATTTTGAATACGAAACAAAAAATACCAATAGCTAAGAAAAAATATAACACCAAAAAAAGCGCCGGGGAATGGCGCGGCCCCCCTAAAATGGAAATTTTTGATAGGACCAAGAGAAATTTTAATTTGAAAATACAACCCATAAGACCGAGCCAAAAAAGAAAAAAGAAGGAGGGAGGATCCCCAACTTGTTCCCCCGGACCCGGGTTTTAAAAACTCCTTTGGGGGTCCCAAAGGACGCCACTTGGGGACGTTGTTTTTTGCCAGGGCACCCCTTGTACCACCCGGCCAAATTTGGGCCCAAAACAAAAGGGTGGTAGGGGTTCCAAAACGAAGACCACGTCACCGACCTTGAGGTTTTGGGGACGCGGGGCACCCACTTCCCACAATGCATCTCCGTGTGCAGATACTAGAGGGGCCCAAAGTGTCCAAAAACTTTTATGCAGTTGACGGACCTTTAAGCCAAAAGAGAGAGGGGAGAGGGGATTCTCGACGACAGCAACTTTGGGAGGTGCGAGAAGCGAGGTGCCCATCAAAAAATGGGCGGGAGAGAGGTAATCTGGGCCATTCAGGGGGTTTGAACGAAGTGGCACAGACGGAGGGCTATTCAACACGGCTTCATGCGTGAAAAAAAGGGTGGAGCTAACCCCCTCCCAAATTAAGGGCCCCGGGGTCCTTAAAATTTGTCGATGCAGGGATTTAATTGGGGGATTTTTCCGGCTTCCCAAAGTCCACCGGGAAATTTGGAGCGTAAGGGGGGTTGAAAAGCCACCTTTAAAAATTTCGTAGTGCAAACTTGTCCCCATGGCGGGCTCAGTTTCCGTGGGGAGAACGTAGAAACTCGCCCGGGGCGAGGGAAACAGGGACCCACGTAGTTCGGGCCCCAGTCGGAGTTTAAAAGTGAGCGGGAGTCCACGCCCGGGGGAGAAAACCCATCAAACAGGCCCAGGAAAGCTTTAGTGGAAAAGGTCAGAAAACCAAACTCAAGGTGCACAGCTTTTGGGGGCCATGCAGACGAAGAGGGCATAAAATAGCCTTTTCGATGGAGGGGAACGACGAGGACTGTTTTTCACTGAGGGAAAGGGCCCCCGCGTTTGGCTGTGCCCCCCGTGGAGGAACGCACGCGAAGGCTTAACGCGAGGTTCAGGCAGATTTGCCATAATTGGGGTGATTAGGTTGGCCCCCGGGGGAAAATTTTAAACCCGGTTAAGCAGCGACGAATGCGTTGCCGTAACAAGCCCGCAGAGAGGAAAAAATCCAATACATCCGCTGAATGAGAGCTTGCCCCAGTGCGGGGGCCAGAGTGCAAGGAGGAGAGATGGAAAAGGGATCACACAAGAGCGCGGGAAAAAAGCGTTTCCTGGGGAAAAAGAGGGGGGACGGCTTTTTTGGGGAGAGAAGAATAATGAACCCGCCGCCCCCCTGGGCAAACCCACGGGAGTCAATGAAGGGCCCTTTAGGGTGGGGATGCGGGGGGTCACGAACGAGTGTTTAGCCAGTTTCTTGAGCTCATCAGCGAAGTACTGCTGTGAGTGATGCGGGACGAACAGGGCATCGCGTCCTTTTTTTTTTTTTTTTTTTTTTTTTTTTTTTTAAGATCGGAAGGGCAGAGGACCAGAGGGGGGGGCAAGGGTTTTTCGACGAGCAAGCAAAAATGGGGAAAAACGTAACCCCGTGACCCCAACACCCCTTGGCTTTAAGGGGCGAGGAGAAAAAAAAATCGCGTTTTACAAGAAAAGGATCAATGAAAGGGGTCAGAAATTATCAGCCCCCGTGGGAGACCCCTTTCAGCTGGGGAAGTCGTGGCTGGGTTCAACCCAAGGGGGCCGAGCGGACCACGTGGAAGGGGGGAAACCCCATTGGGGGGGGAAACCCGAGAAAACCCTTGGGGGGGGTTAAAAAGGTCCAGGGGGGGGCAGCCCCCCAGAGGCGCAATCCCGGGAGGGGTTTTCTTCGAAAAAAACATGGCCCAATTCAGGGGAGAAAATGGTCCGAGTTTTTTCGACTACCCGTTGGCGGGGCGAATGTCTTTTAAGGGTGGTGCGGGGGGGGACTGAGCCAAGCGAGCACGAAGTGGAGTCAGGTATAGCAACACTGTTTCTAGTGCAAGGGGGTTGAGAGCGGGTAGGGGGGTCTTTTAAACACCCTAACAAAACAATGCCCACTGAGTTTCCAAATTTGGAAACGTGAGCAGCTTGACGGGCGCGACCTTTTCTCCGGGGGTCTCAAAAAATCTGAGTGAAAAATTGCGAGCACGTTCAACGTGCAAGTAAAGAGTAGCCCGCATAGGGGTTTTGGAGGCGTTTGCAAACCCTACAAGCCGGGATTTTTTTTTTTTTTGGCATGTTATTTACAAGGAGACGGCCCGGGAAAATGAAAAATAAATCAAATTGGGGGGACGCTTTTAATGGCAGGAGCCAAGTCTGAGAGAAATGATTCCGAGAGGGATTTATCCCACTCCACGCGCAAGAGCCAGAGATTTTGCATGAACACCTTTAACCCGGGGACGGAAAAGGGGGGAGAAACCCCAGGGGGTCGAAATATGCGCGCGATGAGGAGGGGTATGGACCCCCCCTTTGGTGACGCAACCACAAAGGGCAGAGTGTGGGAAACCCGAAGCAATCGGAACGAGGGTCCCACAAAAAGACCCAGAATTTTAAAAAATTTGTTTTGTCGTTGGAGAAGAACCCGGGGAGTTTCTAGATGGGCCTTTGGGGGGGGGAAAAAACCCAAGAGCGTCAGGAAAAATGCTAGGGCCCCCTTGCGTTTGCTTTATGCCCGCAACTGAGTGAGGGGGGGCTGCAATCAGCACGAAGCACGAGGGGTTTGTCAAAGGTTTAAATGGCGCCCGAAACTACTCATCTATGTAGGGGTTTTTAAGTAAGGGGGGCGGGGAAGGAGAGGAAAATTAGCACCTTCGGGCCAGGACCAGTTTCTGCAACCAAATCGTTGGGCCTGGAAGGCAGAGGGGTGAGGGAAACCGGGAAAGGGCACTGTATTGAGCTCGTACTCAACGGGGCAGGAGAGTAGGGTCAGGGGGCGCCAGAATATGTGTGAAAAAAAACGATCGTCCTGGTGCACAAGGATTTGACGGTACATTTTTGCCCCCACTCCCCGCACAGAGCTACAGGATAAGTTTCGAAAAGTGGGTTTTTGAACATTTGGGAAGGGCATTTGAAGTTAGGAACCCCTCAGCAGCGTGGTGAGAGCGACTCCAAATTTTTTTTTCAGGAGAGGAGGGGTTGAATACCAATCGCAGTTTAGTGGTAGAGCTTGTGGGCCTTTTGTAAAACAATGATGCGGGATTTTTGTACTCCCCAGGGCCCAGAGGGAAAGGGTGCATGTTGGGAGGGGGAACGAAACGTAATTTACCAGGGAAATCATGATATGAGTCATGAAAATGGAGGATCACGCTTCAGAAAGACGCTCTTAAATGACCCAAAAATCTTTAGCGCGGGCGTCACGATTGTAGCCTGGCATGCGCAAAACAGGCTTGAATGTAGAGCGGGGGGGGGCCCAGTAGGGCCAGAGGGGTCGCGAGAGTGGGGTTTTAATGAAATGCTCTTTAACGAAACGAAAACCCTTGGGTTTTTTTTTCCCGAGAGGGAGGTCGACTTTACTTTTTCTGTTTCCCAGAAGAGACGGAGAGTACGTTTCCCCCGGGGGGGTTGGGCCCCAGCGAGAAATGAGAGGATACTCAGGGGTGGTTTAGTGCGGGGGACCGGACCCAAAAAAATTAACCCCAACCCAAAAAACCCTTTTGAGTGCGGAGGGTTTTCGCCTACGATCGGGGTGCCGGTTTTACAGAGAAATTTTGAGTAGAGATTGGGCCCCCAAAGAGGAAATCAATGGGCCCCCCGGTACATTTAAGCGATCGTCAGCGAGGTTTAAGGTCAGGTAGCGCTCTATGACGTCAAATGGAAAAGGGGGGATGTAGGCAAATTGCGGCAATAGTTGAGAGAAAGTGTGCATTGACATGCATAGAGGGTTTCCCAGGAGCCCAGAAAACTAAATGCATTTCACAATACCATGCAAATCGAGTATTAGTTTTTCCGAAAACCCGAAGGCTTGGCGGGGTGGATTTACTTTCAAGCCCAAAAGTTGCCCAACGACTTAGGATAGCAGAGATTTGGGCCCGGGGTCAACAAACCCCCGCGAAAGGGTTGCAAGATCCCGTGCGGGCACTAATGAGGCGCGAAGGTGCCTAGTATGAAAAGTTGGGTTTGGGGGGGCTCGAAGCCGGACTTGACCTGGGCAGAGCCCGGGGGGCGAAGGATCTTGCCCCGGGGGACAGGAGTATCGTCAGCGAGAGGGCGGAGCGGATTAAAAATGGGAACATAGAATGATGTTTAGAGCTTTTACACACAGAAAAATGATTTCGTGGAAGTGCCCTTGGGATCGCAGATGTTTCATCCCCTACAATTAAAACAGCGTTTTAATTTGGGGCAGGTTTTCATAACGTTGGGCTATGGTTAAAACCCCCGGAAAAAAATTGCCCCTGGTACAATGTAGAGAAGCCCTTTCATTTCCGGACAAACGGACCCAGATGAATGAGAGGATTACGAGGGTGAGTTACTGGGTACTCGCTGCACACTGTTGTTCGAGGCAGGTGACGACACTAAAAAAAGGTGTTGATTCCCCTTTGAAAGGGGAGAGAACTTTGACGGTAGTAACGAAAATTTTCCGACAGCACATAACCCAAACGTTCTAGATTTGGGCTTTTTGAGAAAATCGATTAGCGATTTGTAATCGGGAGTTGAATTAGATGTTTTTCTGTTTTTAAAAGCCTTTCGAGATGGGCGCATCGAGATTTGCTAACCCCCAAAAAATAACAATAAGAAAAACACCTAAAAACGGGAAATTCAAAAAGCTTTCAGAGATTTGAAAAGAGTTGCGATTTTTGTTTTAGGGAAAAGCGAAAACCGTCATAGGATGACGTTTTTTTTGAGGAACAAAAAACTAAAACTTGGGGACATACCCAAATTCCCCCAGTAAAACGCTTGTTTTGAAACGAGAGATGAGAGTGTTCAGAGCGAGGGGGTTTAATTTTTTTCAAATTATTTTAAAAATTGGATGGGGCCAACGGAGTTTTAGGCAATGAAGTTGAAATAGTGTAAAATTTTTAAATTTCTTAAATGATTTTTTAATCGTCAGAGATTTGAAAAGAGAAAAGAATTCGGGCCATTTGCAAATGTCTCCCTTTGGAACTTGGGAAGGAAACTGGACTGGCAAAGCAAGAGGGGTTTAGCTGAGGCGGACAGAGGACCAGGTTGAGTACAACAGGGCGCTGATTTAAATTTTTCAAAAAAGTAGTATAACGGGAAAATTACAAGCAAAAAAAAGCGTTCAAAAAAAGTCTTGAACTTTGGGCTTTTTTGATCCCATTTTGCGGGAAGAACTCCTTTGGGGGTTTTAGTTGGCAAAAAGCATTTGGATTTCGCGGAAATCAGAAATTTCCCAATTTAGGGGCAAATTTTAAAACGGGGGCCCAAAAGCCTTTAACTTGATGGGTTTTTTTTTCGAAAAACATTTTTTTCGTTCCCCTGAACGGAGCGAATATAAACTCGCGTCGAGCAACTAACTTTTTCTGCCCGAGCTTGCAAATCTTCCATGATGGGAAAGGGGGATTACAAGTTCAACAATAAGAGGAAAAACTTTAAAAGACCCAAATTTAAATGAAAAGGCAATCAAAAGAAACAGAGAGCCCCCCCCCCCGGAAAAAATACAACACTCAAAACCCTGTGTGTAGTGCGACGCCAAAAAAGGACTAACCTTTAATGAGAAAACTATTTTTTTTTTTAAAAAAAGCGGGGAAATTTACCCGGGGCATCCGGTTCGGAGGGGCCATGTGTTCGACCGAGGGCTCAACTCCAGAAAATGGACTGTATATAAAATTTGATCTGGGAAATTACCCCCCAAACTTGACGTAGGCTGAAGGAGGCCCGTGCAGAGGGAAGTACGATGGGGGAGATGTTAAACCCACCGCGAGAGAGAACAGGGATAAAGAAACTCGAGTTTGGAATATAGTGGGAAGTTAGAAAATGCCTGGAAGGCAAGTCGAACCAAGGACTGCAGCTCGGGGAAACCCGTCGTTGTTTTCCCAAGATTGACGCGGCAGGCGGCCCTACGCACTTGAGTAGTACAGTGAGTGCAATGTCCGGAAAAACGGACACGTCCCGTTGCGAGTTGCACGCGAGAGAATTTGGGAAAAACGAAAGCGAACTTTGCACTTCATCGAGTGAAGGCGAGAGACGAACTGCATTGACAAAATACTTGCATAAAGTCAAATGCGAGAGAACCAGGAAATGACGTCTGATAGGCAGAAATTCAAACAGGTGATAACAATATGTGCAACTTATGAATACGAAACAAGAAATACCAATAGCTAAGAGAAAAATATAACTACCTAAATAGCGCCGGGGAATGGCGCGAACACTGTTATTTCGCGTGATTTTAATATTGGCGGTGGACTACTACCTTAACACGTTGTGAACCCCCTGCCCCCCACACCCCTGGCTGGTTCTGACCAGCTGGGCCACTCCTCCCTCACTCCCGAGGATAGAGTGGCGCATTATGACCAAACGGTTGACGCTTTCGGTTCTGCTAATCGTAAAAGGCGATTTACGAGAAAAAGTCCACCTCGCAAACATCAGCTAGTAAGCGGGGAGTATATTTCTCCCGAACCTAGAGGCGTGCTCTGGCAATCGTCGTCGGGGACCTTGCCCCCTTCCCCTTTGGGACGACCCCCCCGGCGACGATGACAATGACACAACGAACGATGACAAAGACGATGACGACCGCGACGTGAAAGAAACTCCCCGTTCCTCTCCTTACTCGTGGCTGGTTCTGACCAGCATGTTGCCCTCCTCCCCCCCCCCTTAGGCTAGAGTGGTGCATTAGACCTAACGGTTGACCCCGTCCTTAATCCAAATAAAACAAACAAAAAAATCCCCCTCCACCTTACTTTTTTTCATAGGCGGCGCAATATGACTAACCGGTTGAAGCGCCCTAGTTTCTCACGTCGTCGTCATCGCAATATTATTCAGCCGATTAAAGCGACATAGTTTATAATGTCGCCGTAAAATCTTGTGACTGATGTTAGTGCACCACTGCCTCGCTATGAACATCAGCTAATAAGTAGGGGAGTATACCTCTCCCCCAACTGGGCACGGGGGGGGAATTGTCTAGGCTAATCTCAAATGGCGATTGAAAAGAAAAAGTTTCCCTCTAGCAAACATCAGCTAGTAAAGATCGGTAGTTTATTACTCCCCGAAACTAGAGGCGAGCTCTGGTATTCGTCGTCGGGGACAACTCGCCCTCTCCTTGAAGACCTTCAGCAACAAACGAAGATAAAGACAATGACGACCGCGACGTGAAACCCCCCCTTTCCTCACCTACCCGTGGCTGGTTCTGACCAGCATGGGCCTCTCCTTCCCATATCAACTAGACGCGCCCTTTATGCAAATTAACTATCTACTAGGAAAACGCTCAGTTGGACGCGTTGTTGAGCGAGCACCGGTACGTGCAACATGACCCGAGTACGACATTCCCATAAGGCCCACCACACAGTGTAGGCCTAACTCAATGACATAATATATGCTACGCAAAGCTTATGTACGTCATTGGCCTAATAGTAGGGGCTGAGATGTACAAAAAAGGGCCTTGGCTCGATTTGCGTGCCGAAATTGATTTTTTGGTTTTTAACGGTTGGTATCATCGGACTTAAATTAATCTAGGTGTTCTTCAATTTTTTTCCGCCGCCATCTTGGATAAAATGGCCGCCAATGTGCTTTTTAGAAAAAACGTTGTAGCGCACAAACGAACAAAGGGAAAATAATGAAATAAGTTTTGACTTGAAGAAAAATTTATTTATAAGCATACAAAAAACATAAAGGGTGAAAAAAAAATTTGGGAGGGGTAAAAAGTAGGCTTTTACTGTCAGAGACCATGTGTTTTTTTGTATTGTTATTAATTTGAATTAAAAACTTGTAATGGACCATATAGTTAATAGCTTATGACAATGTGTGTATTTCTACGTACAAGAACATAAATGTTCCAACGGAAAGCGAAAATTTAGTTTAGGTTTTAAAAGCTTTTTTTAAATTTTAGCAAAAACCCCCCGGAAGAAAATTGTTTTTAAAACCTGCATACGCGCGCTTTTTCCCCAAAATCCCAGCAGCTCTGCAGTTTTGTAGTAAATTTTGGCCCTTTTCCCCCTCTTTTTGTCCTCTATATTTTTTCAAAATTTTATTTTTAGCAAATAATTTTTGGGTTTAAAAAAAAAAAAAACCCAAGATGAATCCCCCCCCGTGTATACAAAAAAAACAGTTCCTACAAAAAATGTTTGTAGACCGGGGATTTTTTTTTTTTTTAAGCTCTAAAACGGGGGGACCCGGTTGATTTTTTTTCGGGAATTAAAAATTTTTAAACAAAAACAGGGCGTACCCCAATTTTGAGGCCCCTTTCCATCAAGCCTGGGATAGATTGGCAAAGAGCATGGCTCGTTTTGTAAAGGCGGGGGAAAAGGGATTAAATTCCCCTTTTATCGCAAACATTAGCTGGTAGGTAGGGGAGTACACCCCCGGGAAACCCTATTTTTTTGCTTTTTTTTTTTTAAATCCCGCTCTATCAGTCGTCGTCGAGGACCCGTTTTCTTCATTCTTTTGCGCCCTCCCCAACAACGACGATAATGCCCCACGTATGAGGGAAAAAGACGAGGACGCCCCGATGTGAGAATAAGCCCCCCCCCCCCCCCCCTAGTGGGGACGAGTTTGATTCCAAGAAGGGGGTTGTGATAAAGCATCAACTATGCTAGAACATAATATCAGCTCTCGGGGAAGAAACCCTTTGTATGTTAAACCCATGTAAAAAAAATTAAGGCAGGATCCTCGAACCCCTTTTTTTTTTAAGACAATCCATTTTTAGTTGAAGAGAAATTATTAACAAAAATTCGTTAAAGATTTTTTAAAGAATAATAAAAGATGGCAAGCTAGGTGATAATTTTTGCCAAGCGATTTAATTTTTGTTTTTATTCCAAATGTTTTTTGGACACTGTCAAAAAGGGGACCCTAAGTTACTCCCCTTTAAAGAACAATATCCCAACAAGAAGATTAATTTTTAAGTTGGTGTACTGTGTTTTCCTTGAAATTTTCCAAATGATACAAGCCTTCATGTCAGTGCTAGAAACAACGTTATGTACGACTAAAACAGGTGTCGTTCCCCCCCAGGGTCAGACAGTAAGATATGCATTGTAGATTCTAGGGCCTTGATAGTGAAATTTATACAAAAGGTCCGGGAAAATGAATACTTGCAAGGATTTTTGGGCCCAATGAGGTTTTTTCTTCGAAATTGGGAAAAATTTCTTTTTTTTTACTTCGAGGGAAGAATAATTTTTTTCCCAAAACCCCCAAAACTAGCTTAAGGTAAATTCTATAAAAACGTAGTGATGGTTGTACCTAATGAAATTCATTGTCAATAGCGCAACAAAATAAAACTTCTTTTCTAAAGAAGACATTACTGTCCACTTTGAGAGAAAAATCAAAACCCTTAGCCTTTTGTAAACTTCGAAAAAACCATTTTGGAAGTCATTCAGAGAGGAAAAAAACGAACGAATGTTGTTTCAGTAGATTGTCCCTTCATTTAAACCATCCCAAACTTGTTAAAAACCGAATATTGAAACCATACACACGAGGAAGCCGACAATTTAAAACCCCCTAACTTTCTAGAGAAATGGGGGATGTGCAAAAATTGTAACATTGACGTCATGTCCCCGGAACAGATGTATTCTTACTCTTCTTAATATACCTTTGTTCAAGGTATGACCCTGCTAAAAAACTTTATCTTTTATTACTGGCCATGGCAAACACAAAAAAAAGCATAAATTTTGAATGAGGGGTGCAATGAATTAAACAGTGAAAAGGTAAGTGTTGGCCCGGACTTCACTTTTTTCCCTGGTTCAGATTGGGGGGGAAAAATTTTTAGTTGGGTTTTTCAAAAAAAAAATTTTTAATTTGGTTCTTGATTTGCTACAAATTTTAAAAACGAGTAGTACAAGTTTTGGGATAAGTTGGGAGAAAGACGTTTTCGATTTCGCCCCGGGAAATTGTGCGATTTTGGGAAAAGGCTTTACATGCCAAATTTTATGCCCAAACACTTTAAAATCCCAAAAGGGTTAAAAAACCTGCTCCGGGAGTTTTTTAGGACCGAGAAAATTGAAGGAAAAATTTCCCGCCAACTTTAGGAGAAATAATCATGACCACATACAGAAGACTAAGAAGGGCAAGGATAAGAAAAGGGTTACGTTTTTTCCCCCTTACTTTCAAACCACTTACTGAGATCAATGGTGTGAAAATTTGGGGCCCAAAAAGAATTACGGTTTCGGGGGAAAATGCCTTCTCTCCCGGCTCCTAGGGCCCGATTTTGGGAAGGGAGAAAAGGGTGGATAAAAAGGGCCCGGGTTTTACGGGTAAAAAGCGTTTTTGCAGGGGAAAAATTTAAATCAAATTTGTACTTTTTTTATGCAAATGCCACAAATTGTCAAAACGTCGGGGTTTTTTGCATTAAGTAATACAGATGAGCCCAAAGGGACGATGAAAAAAAACCCGTTAGGTGATGAGGGCCAAGGAGAAAAAAAGGGGGAAAAAGTCAAAATGCATATGTATCAAATACCTTTTTAGAACACATTTTAAATTTCTCAGAATGTAAAAAAAGGTTTTGGGGGTACTCCCCCAAACGTGTTGATTTTAAAAAGGGCAGGAGGTCACCCGCATATCGCTTTCAAAAAAATAGGTGGTATTCCAAATCGCTTGATTTTAAAAGAATCCCCCCTTTCCCCCTCAGACATTCAAAAACTTAAATAAACATAAAAAAAACCCTTTAAAAAGGGATATAAGCTCTCACATAGTAAAAATTTTTAGTATAGACACGCCCATTTCCCCCATTTTTAGATAAATGAAAAGAAATTGTTGCAAAGCAAAAATTTCAAACTAAAAAAAACGACAAAATAAATAATACATATTTACACATTAATATAAAAAAAAAACCCCAAAAAATGGTCTATCCTTTTGTGTAATACAAACCTTTTTTCAAATTGTTATTTTTATATACATTTATTATTTCGTAAATTTTAAAATTTTTCTAAAAAAATAATTAAAAACTTTTTTTTAGCGGCATATTTTTCAAGATGGCCTTTTCCAAAATTAATTAAGCCCGTAATATTTTGAAGTATTATTATCATCGATCATATTTCTAAACAATCATGCACTTAAAAAAGTTTTGGCGCCTTTTTTGCCCAAATAGACCACAAAAAATAAAAAATCAACTAAATTTTGAAAAAAAAAAAATTTTAGTATTTTTAAAAAATTTTTTTCGTTTTTTTTTATTTTTTTTATTACTTCTTATAAAATCAATTAGTACACCAATTTTTTTTTTTATTTTAAAAAATAATTATTGCATTTAGTTTTTAAACCCTTTTTTCGAAATGTACTACGGCGGCCCTTTTTTCCAGATGGGGGCCGGAAAAAATTGAAGAAAAAATAGATCATGTTTTTTGGGGAATGATTTCTATCATTTAAAACCAAAAAATTTAAAATTTTGGGACGCAAATCGTGCCAATGTAATCTCAGCCCCTACTAAACTGGATTTTTTGACATTTACCCCTATATACTATTCCAACATCTTTGCATTGTACAATTTACGTCATGCCTTCTAAAGGGTTTCTTTTTATCTTCACTCCCCCCCATTTTTTAAATTCATTTTTCGGGAAATTTGATTCCCCAAAAGTCTTTAAGGGCTTGACCGATTTTGCTGAAAAATTTGAAAAATAGGAGAAAAAAGGTGGAAAATTTTTTTTAAACCCGGGAAAAATTTCATAAAAGATCGAAACATTTTTTTTTTTTTTTTTTTTTTTTATTTTTATTTTTTATATCCAAAAGATCGGATTTTGTCCAAAAAAAATATACGCAACCCGCCCAGGTGGGATGTACATGTGTAAAAAAAAATTTAGGTCGACAGAGAAACGGTGCGACCTGTATCAAGAAGTAAAAGAAAAAAAAAAAAAAAAAAAAAAAAAAAAAAGGGGCATTTGAGGCCCAAAAAGTCAAGTGGGACGCTCGCTCCCCCCTCGCTCAATTATAGCACTAAGGGAAAAAAATATATTTTATCAAACCCCACCCTAAAAAGCCTTTTTATTTAAATTACAAAGACTGACGCGCAATGTGACCAAACTGGTTTTAAGCGCCCTAGGTTTTCAAGTCGTCGTGTGATAGTTTTTGAAAAATTCACCCATTTTTTTTACAACCATTTCTTAGTTTGCACATTTTCTTTTTTAATTTATATTCATTCAAATAAATAATTATTCTTTTTTCTATTGCCCAGGGCTGGCTTTTGCTAATATTGAAAGTCGATTCAAGAGAAAAAGTCCCCTCTCGAAACATAAATTATAATAGAACTGGAGGCAAGCCCGGCAATCGTTGTCGGGGGGCACCGCCCCCCTTTCTTAACGACCCCCCGCCGGGCCCATGCCCGGCACAACCCAACGGAAAGACAAAGATAATGCGACCGCGCCCTGAAAAACCCCCCTTTTTTTCCCCCTTTCCCGTGGGTGGTTCCCGACCAGCATAAGCCCCTCCTTTCTTTCCCCTAGGCTGAGTGGCTCATGATAACCTAACGGTTGGGCGCGGGCCCTTTAAAGCAAAAAAAAAATTTAAAAAAAAAAATACGAAAAAATTTAGATGACAAAAAACGGCAATTTTAGACATTTTGGATAGAACTAGATTGGTTGTCCTACAAGACGAAAAAAGGGATTTGAAAACCTTTAATTTTACAAGGTTTTTAGGGGGATTTTTTGAATGAGGCCAAAGTTCTTTAAAAACCCAAAAAATTTAAAACAAAAGAGGGAAAATAATTGCATAATGAGCGAGCGAACCCAGCGTTTTCCAATTGACTCTTTTGGTTTTGAATGTCTGTTTTTTTTTTTCTGTTAAATGCTTGGGAAAAGGTCGCCCCGTTTCTCTGATCGACCCGAAATTTTGCACACCTGTACATACCACCCAGGCGGGTGCTGATAGTTTTTTGGGAACCCAAAAACCGATCGTTGGATATAAAAAAATAAAAAATAAAAAAAAAAAATAAAAAAATTAAAAATGTTCCGATCGTTATGAAAAATTTTTCAGGGTCAATAAGTACACCATTTTTCTCCTATTTTCCCAAATTTTTAGCTAAATCCCCCCCCTCAAGGGCCCTTAAAATAGTGTAGTAGAAATAAACAAAAGTAAAATTTTCCCTGGCAACGAAAAGTCTCCCCAGCACGCCCTAGAAAAAATTTTAAACAAAAAAACTATCGAGGAAGCCAAAAGTTATTATTTGTTTTTAAAGAGATAGTTTTTTCCCCAAAGGGAAATTTTGGGCAAGGTCCTCTAGATGGGGGGTGGGGGTTTTTTCCATTCTCTTCTATTTTACCCAATTTTTTAGCCCAAATTTGGGCAAGACCTTAAAGACTTATGGTATTAACACATGGGAAGTCGTACTCGGGTCGTGTTGCACGTACCCCGGGGCTCGTCAACAACGCGTCCAACTGAGCGTTTTTTTCCCAGTTTTTTTTTTTATATGTACGATGGAGGAACGAATAAAAAAAAAAAACAAAAAAACCCCCACTGTTTTTGGTTTACTCGGTTTTTTTTGCAAAAAATCTTTCCCCAAAACCAAAAACTCCCGGGCCGGTCCTTGGGTTTTTCGGGTTTGTTTTGCCTATCTTCGTCCAAATAACTTAAAACCTATTAATTTTGAAAAAATGGAAAAACCCCAAAAAAGATTGCCCAAATATTTGTTTACAGCAAAATGTCAGAAAAAAAAAAAAGGGTATTTGTTTTGATTAAACGAGGGGAGCGGAGCGAAAAAAGTATCTCCCTTCCATCAAAAGGCCTTCATTCTGTGATTCTATCATAAAATATCTTAAAACCCATAGTAGGCTTTGATGGGGGCCCGTCTCCAATCCCCCCGCAAAAGGCGCTGGTTACCAATTTTAAGCGCCCCAAACTCACCCTTCAAATGGGGGTTTTGGGGTTTTAATTTTTTTCTTTTTTAATGCATTTAAAAAGAAAAACTGTATTGTTGAATGGGTTTTTGGTTTTTTGCAGCAGGTTTTTGAACAAACAGACACAATAAAAAGTTATTGCACACGGGGAAATTAGTAACATTTGGGGTTTTAAAATTTTAATAGCTAAACCCCGTCAAAGTGGCGAAACCCTTTTAAAAATATTTTTTTGATTAATCGCTCCCATCTAATTGACAGCAAAATCACCCATCAAGATGGCTTCCCCCTTGTCCCGGGAAATGGACCGTGACTGCTAGTTAGCCAATTATAGGGAGTCTTTTGGATTCTATGTGTCTGTCTGTTGTACGTCGAAAAAACAGCCGAACCGCCCCGAAAAAATTTTCGCTGAAATTTTAAAAAGACATCCGGTACGAGTTTTCGAGAAATGTTAAAAAAAATCAACTAGATTCATTTCGATTTAAGCCTTCAATAAATAAAAAAGTGATTTTTAAAAAAATCGATAGCATTTGTTTAGGAGCAGCTAGCGGGACGAGATCTACCTGGATAACATGGCCCAGTGGTAAGTATTTAGCCATCTGCACGGAGGTTTGGGGCTCGATACCCGTAAGTTAGAACTTTTTTTATATTTTTACACCCACATATTATTTTTGAGGGGTGTTAAATGGGAAATAAAAATAGTGATTTTTATCTTGGAAACTTGTTGATGTTTCGAGCTAATACGTTTCAAAACACGATTCGCCATTTTAATGTTCAATTTAAATAACTAGGGAAACGCCAAGGTCGTTACTAAACGCGTCAGTGAGCCAAGTGTTGAGTACCCGGGAACATCCTATTTCCTGCCATGCACCCAAGGCTGAATCTATAGCCCAGTATGGGGATTGATACCGGGTACTATAGACATGGCTAACTCACTCGTTTAACGACTTTGGCGTTTCCCTTGTTTTAATATAGGCCGGACTGCGCTGCGAGTTGTGCTGTGACGTCACGCTAGTGGGCCGACTGCGTTGCTCGGTAGCGAGGCACCATACGAGACTCGTTGCACCTACCCCGATCAAATAGCCATTTGACCCGGGAATATTTGTAACAGATTTTTTTCTTCTTCAGATATTGTTTGTTATGCATATCTTTATATGCCGAATGAAAGTTTACCGCTCTGCGACCCCCCCTATTACTACAATTATTTAACGATGTGTGGCTCGTTAGTCTTGTGGTTAGCGTATCTGCTTCCAATGCAGAAGGTCAAGGGTTCGATTCCCGCTACAGTCAGAAGTTTTTAACTTCTGATTTGGACTTAGTTCTTGTCTTAGGAGTTTGTAAACGGTGACTTTGGAGCCGTCCTAGCAACGATAGCACATAATAAATTTTAGAGTTATTCTGAATCGGCCTTGTTGATTCTGGCGTTGATTCGCGGGTGTTCGCACTGTCCATACCACTGATTGCTATATTACCTATTAAAAATATCGATCTTTGGTTGGTTATCGCTCACTCGTCGATTGCGTCGGGGCCTGCAGGGTTGGCTTGGTCGCTTTGATTTAAAGTCCCCCACTGAAAATCAGTTATATAACTGAGTGGGTAGACTCAAAATAAAATGTATTTATTTAATTTATAATGTGTAGTTATTCTTTAGTAAAGTAATTTTTTCAACAATTGGTTTTGCCAAAAAAATTTGTTATATGAAAAATTAATGACTACACTCGATCAATTTTTTTGTCAGGTATCGCAAATAAAGAACAGAACTAATACGTTTGTATCAAATTACATTAGTAATAAAGCAATTTTTATTATAATTATATGTGAGTATTTTTTTGCTAGTTTTGGGTTAGAAAATAAAAATGCAGAGTGCTTTAATACGTTGAACAGATTTTATCTATATTGTTTCCCTTGCGTGTGTCTAATTAGCAGTAATTTGATAACACTCAGTTCGTTCAATAAAAGGCATGAATACTGTCAATATGGGTATCAAATGAAAGTTATTAATGATGCGGATAAAAATGTTGATATTTTATACTAAGCATGTTTACATGCGTGTGTATATTATGTTGATGTAATAAAATACAAAACTTATTATGTTATTCCAGTGAAATCGGAGAGGAAGAAGTAGATTCTTGGAAATTATTAAAATTTATTAATTATATATTTTTATATAAAAAGTATATTAATTAACATGAATAAGGATACATATTACATTATAATTACCAAAGAGATAGTTCGTTTGCTGTAAATATAAACAGGATTAGGCCTATGCGTTTTGTTGTGATTTCTAACTTCTAAGATAAGTGCAGTTAAAACGCTTAGAAAAAATTCCAAGCCAGTTAATAATTGCTTCAAATATAGTTAGTTTCATTGCAGAAACATTTACTTACTGTATATACATCTACCACATATCCTAGTCTCAAAAATTGTGGAAGGGTCTTTGAGCGCACGCCTATCTAACAACACGCGGCAGCTGCTGGCGCGCTGCACAGTCGGCCCACTAGCGTGACGTCACGAAAGCCAGGCTACGGCCTGAGAACGAAGTGAGTATAGCGACGGCCTCGACAGAGCGGAGGTCAACACACGTGTCATTCCATTATCTTGCAACATCACAGGCGGCGCAATATGTCCTAACCTGTTGACGCGCCCTACTTCCTCGCCCGCTCCTCAAGATGTGACGGATCAGGCACCGCCCCTGGTTTCAGTACACACAGTTGAGTCTTGAGCACAGAGCGGAGGTCAACACACGTGACGATATTTCGTTTTGTAAACGGAGAACTCATGTATTAAAAGTTGACCTTTAAAACCAAATGCTTCTCCGTCTGGGTCCAAGGTAGAATTATCCCAGCGCATGGGACCTATCCCCCTCCCTTGACGACCTCCCCGACGACGACGACGACTTTGACAACATGAACGATGCCTCAGATGATGACGACCATAAAGTGAGAATCCTCCCCCCTTTTTACCCCCTATGCACGGATGTTTCTGACCAGCATGGGCCCATCCTATCTATATCCCCTAGGCTAAAGTGGTGTATTATGACCTTACGGTTGACGCACCCTAAAAATTAAAGTTATTTAATCAAACAAATTTAATAAACATTGAACACATTTCATTTCAACGGTTAACGCGCAATTAAACTTAAAATAATTAATTAATAACTTTCCAACCCTTGCCCCATAGACAAGAGTGGCACATTATTACCTTACGGTTGACGCACCCGTAATCCAAATAATCTTAACATAGATTAAACATACATATCAAACAGAAAACAAACTCATGTTATTTACATACAATATCAAAGGCGGCGCAGGATGTCCTAACAAGTAGAAACGCCCCAGTATCTGTCGTCGTTATAGACTTTTCCTTTTCCTTCAGACAAACGTAGAAGGTGAGAAAGGAGATAAATTCCACCTAGCAAACATCAGTTAGTAAGAAGAAGAGTGCATTGCTCCCTAATACTAGAGGCGAGTTCTGGCAGTCGTCATCGTTTGCCTCGCCCTCTGCTCTTGATGACCTTCTTGACGACGACGTCGACGACATTGAAAACACGAACGATGCCTAACACGGTGACTACCGCGTGGCCAAACCTTCCCTTTCCTCCCCTTACCCGTGGCTGGTTCTGACCAGCACAGGATTTTACTAGCGTATCCCCCAGGCGAGAGTGGCGTATATGACTGACGGTTGGGGACGCGCCCTTAATACTAAAACTGGGTTGATATATGAAAAAGATCCTACTCGTGAGGTTAACCTATGATAGACCGCTGAAAAACTTATTGTAAAAACCCTTATACGAAGTAATTATTTTTACAATAGTTAGCTATCTAAACTTTTAATCTTAAGTCCACCTCGACAATCATCAGCTATTAAGAGGGGAGTGTATTACTTCCCGAAACTAGAGGCGAGCTTTGGCAATCTTGTCGAGAAAGGTCCTCTTTCCCTTGACGACCTCCCCGACAGACAATGACGCAATACACAAAGAACGATGACAAAAGACGAATAGCGACCGCGACGTGAGAATCCCCCTGTTTCTCTCCCTACCAGTGTAGGTCTGACCGGAGTGGCCTCTCCTCCAATCTCCCTAGGTATTGTATTTTTTTTTTAAATAGTTGACGCGCCCTGAATCCAAATAATATATAAAAACAAATGTACCAATTTCTAAAAAAAAAAAAGTTCCCCCTCCCTATTCTTGTCTTGTTTCAGGTGTCCACGGCGCCAGTTGATGTAGTCGCAAACCAATTCCGCGCTCAGGCAACCAGACGTGAAAGGTTCGTTGATTGTCCTGTCTCAAAATTTTTAAACATCTCAACACAGCGGAACGTGTCATGAACAGGACGGTGTGATAGAGTCATCTATCACATGGATAACGGGACAAACTATCTACATTTTAATTTTAAAACATTTTTATTCCAGTTATCTTCCGCAAATCAAATAATAACTTTTGGTTAGGCAAACACGTATCACTCTATCATATTTTATTTATTAGTATTTATTTTATTTATTTATTTATTTATTATTTATTTATTTATTTATTTATTTAACGGCGACAATCTATCTTATCATCATAATTTCACACACATTCATGGCATTTCAAATTTTAATAAAATAAATAACTATACCTCTCTTTGGCTATCTCGGTCATCTTTATATATTATATTATTTTATAACTTATGAAAACAATAATGATCAAACCAAATAAAGTCAAATAAGTAACTTACAATATCACAGCGCACAATATGACCTAACGGTTGAGCGCCTGGTTTCTCACGTCGTACTGAAGTGGATCTTACATTTTTTATGTAATCTACGAGATCCGTGTGCAAAGTTTGTTTCATGATTGTCTACAAAAAACGCTGTCTCTCAATTCCTCACCAGGTAGCATGCGAATCGCAAGTAACTCCGAGATAACTCTAAACTTGAGCAAAGAGATAGTCATACGTAGCGTGTGGGACTTGAGAAGGGGGTCACGGCTCACGAAATCCCACCACCGGCAATCCTGACTGAAGTTTTCCCCGGGTTTGAGAACCACCCTGACGTAAGACCCCCCCCCCTTTCCACCCCTCACCCCCAATTATCCCTACCCGTGGCTGGTTCTGACCAGCATAAACCCTCCTCACATACCTCGCCCTTAAAACTTATGAACCAAAAAAAATACGTGCCTTCGCCGAGTGACAAATAAAATACAATATTTAATATAGTTTGTTCTTTTTATGATACCCCTCACTTAGTAATGCATTGAGATCGTGTTTAATATAAGTATGATTTTAGTTATGATTTTCAAAAAACTATGTTACGATCTAAGCATAATTTTTTAATCATTTAATATTTTGTATATGTATTGGTCTTATTATTTTTGAAATATATTTCCCTAGACATCGGCGTTCTCCAAACTTATTATACAGTTTTAACAAACAAAATATAAATAACTAAAAATATATTGGAAGATGATTAAGAACTGAAACTGTGTTCTTATATAACTTCTACTCGTAATTCGCTTCACTGAATTAACATACAAAAACAACGCCGGAACTCGGGAGTGAGCTTGTAATTATCAGGTGAGCTATTCACTTTGCAAACATAGTCTCTTTACACCTTGTCTGGGCCCGGGAAGAATTGGGCATTTTTTTTTTTTTTTTTTTACATGGCTCTCCTAATGTGTAAAAGTGGGGGTGATTCAAGAGAAAAAGTCAACCCTGGATGCGGGGAAGGACAAGGAAGGGGAAGTAAACGAAAAGGTGCACCCGCAAACATCAGTAGTATGAAGGGTGGTATTTTATCCCTAAATAGAGGCGAGCTCTTGCAATATCGTACGAGGACCTTCCCCTGCCCTGACGACACACTCGACGGACGATGACGAAAATGAACTCACGAACGATGCCGACGGACAATGACGACCCGACGTGAGAACCCCCTTTCCTCTACCAGTGGGCCGTTTGACCAGATGGACCCTCCTCCACCCCCCCCCCCTAAGGAAGAGTGGTGCAGTATGAAATAAACGGCTGACGCGTTTATCAAATATCCGCACTCACAAAAAAAAAACCTAGTCTCATAGTTTGTTTAAACTAAGTCCCCCCCCCAAAAGTTTTATTTTAAATTTAAATTGCTAGGGTAAGAAAAAGTAATTAATATACACAATGCGAGGAGAACCACAATACCTAAAAAGCTATTATTCACCGTCCACAATCATAAATGAATAAACAATTAATGACAACCACCACACACACATTCCCGTAAACTATTCCTACTGTAATCATGTTTCTAACTAATACTCAATCGAGTAATTAATCGATTAAAACAATGTTATTCTACATCATTAGCATTCTGTTTTATTAAATTACTATTATTTAATTGTTATCAATCGATATTGTGAACATCTATCCTGTAACTAAAGAAAACACAACTATAGCAACCAAATTCGCAATTATTTATTAAGTAACAAACCATCACAGAGAAAAATAACCTATACCCGGTTGAAGAGCTCTAGCTTATCAAGTCAAATGGTAGACATTCTGCTGATGTTGGTGTTGAGTTTCGTCACAAGTATAGAAGATGTAGGCGCTCATGAGTACGGTCCCGTTAAGAATGCAACAACGCGTCCAGCCTATACACCTCCATCAATAATAGAGGGCGAGCTTGGCTGCCCCCATACCCAACTCAAACCCTACCGTGGCTCGCTATGAACAGCATGGTATTATCCTCCCAACATCACCTAAGCTAGAGTGGCATTATGATATAACGGTTAAAGAGCCCTTAATCCAAAAAAAACAAAACATATGTGAAAATTTACATAACAATAACACAAACACATCAAAACACAACTGCAATATAGAATAGAAGAGAATGTTGAATAAACCAAGAAGATATCCAGCAAAAATGACTGGAAGAAGCGTGCAAAGACGGGCCAAGTGTTAAAAATAACGCGACATTACGCAGATATTTTGATTTGTTATAACGGTGCCGCCACATATCTGATAATCTCGAACGTAAACCTCAAGCGTCAGTTTATCTCACACTCCAACCCCCCATATACTGTTGGACGCGCCATTAGTAAAGGTTTTATGGTATAACCGTACATCACGTGTGAACAGAATGTACCCAAAATGAACCACCAGCGCACGAAACTTGTCCCTGCTCAAACATGGGAAGAATGTTTAAAAAATATAGTGACAACGGAGTGAAAATTTCCGTATGTCCTCATTAAATAATAACAGATTAATAGTACTTCAAAGAGAAATGATTCATTTTTAAATCGAATCAATTATTTATGATTTTCTTGTCTTTTCGAAAGCTAAAAAACAAATAAAACATGTCAACTCTAAACAATATAAAACTATGTATAAAAAATTAATTAATTAAATAAATAATAAAAATCACCTTTTAAAGCACCGGCCACAACTAAAGAATATTAAAAATTATTATAAGGACTTGAGGCACAATTGAAATGCAACACTACCTACTGTATTCATCTCCTGTGCGTACGATAAGTTCGACTAATGGTTAATTGGAACAAATACAGAAAACCGTATTTTTTTAATTGGTTTAATAATGACACAGTGTGGTACTGTAGTCTCACATTAAAATGGCATAGAAAACCCAAAGTAAAAGCCCAGTGGACAGCGAGCTGTGTATACACTTTACAACACCCTCATCCACCAACGCGATTGTAAATAACCGTGCACGACGCGGGGCCTAGTAACAGAAGTCGCTAAACGCAAGTTTCCCCGTGAAAATTCTTTATCGACTCTGCTAGTACAAACACCGTAGAACAATCATAATGGTAGGCACGGAGGTCTTTATCGAGATCTTTGCTCCGACGCCACTTACCAGGGCCAATGGAGCCGAGTGTGGGGAAAATACAACAGTAATGGAGAAGAAGATACACTCAAAAAAACACCCAGAAACTTTAAATTCGTTGTCCAATTCCAACCCAAAGTGGTAATATAGATTAAAATGTTGTGGTCGATTATCATTAATTAATAAATAACGATTGCGCAATATTTCTTAGGCGGGACAACCACAAAGGTTTATTCGCCGTAGCCGCCGTAGGATACAAATAAGGATTTATTTTTTAGAGGGATGTGGATAAGACATGATAGTGAGAAAACAGGACGCCAGTTTTGTCTTTCTTGAGGATTTCACACCTTCAAAGTCGCGTTGATGTTTTCTGAATAATTAATTTCATTGTTATTCGGAAAGAAGATAACACAGTTTGTGTGATAAAGAACGAAGAAGTTCCTCAAGTTTGAAGGAGGGTTTGGAGGCGAAGCTGTCTTTCAGATAAGAAGGAATCTTGGATTTAGTCAATCGGTTTATGTCTGGGCTGGTTGGTTTTGTATCTGCCGACAATATTTCCCCCGGTCCCTCCACCACTTCGATATTTTGAGATGTTTACTTTTCACTTGTAACTCATGGATGTCAACGATCAAATACTTTATTTTTGTTTTAATTCCTTGGGACGTAAGTACTTTTCAAGCTCACTCTCCATGCGGCGAATGCTGGTTCTGTCCATCACATGCATGTCCACCAATCCCGAGAAGAATTGGCCAGAGCATGGCTCTGATAATCAAAAGCATTAGAAGAGTAAAGTCCATCTCGCAAACCAACAGATAAGCATAAAAAAGATTATTCCTGAAACTAGAGGCGAGCTCTGACGGTATTCGGCGGGGACATCTCCTTCTTCCCTTGACGACCTCCGACGACGATGAAATGACACAACGAACGATGATGAAAACGGATGATGACCGAGACTGTGAGACTCCTTCTCCCCTTACCCGTGGCTGTCTGACAGCTGGCCCCTCCTGCCCAATATCCCTAGGCTAGATTGGTATTATGACCTAACGGTAGACGCGGCCTTAAACAATAAACCAAAACGACTGTGCCAACGTTTTTGGTGAAAATCAGTTCTGGACGGAGCTGAATAGACTCTAAATACGTTTTTTTTATTTTTACTTGCCCACAAGCGTCATTGTATTAAAAACGACAGTCCATAAGCCTACAACTGAAACCCAGTCTGGGTACACGAGGAAGAATTAGCCAGGCGTTTTCTTCGCAATCGTCACAAGACAACAGCAAAACATCAGCTAGTAATCAAGGAGAGTATTTAATTTCCCGCTACAGAGGCGAGCACTGAGTTGTGTCTTGGTGGATCTCGTCGCTGCCTCGACGATGTCCCTGAACGACACATTCAGCAGTTGGCACATAGCGATTCGCTCGGTCGGTAAGAATCCGACTATATGAAACTTTACAGACTTGGCAATAAAGTATAGGCTACATTGACAGCTCTAAAGTCGTAGATTTTATGTTTATCAGGAAGGGTCAATCCACGAATGTGGCACTTTAGACTTTTTAATTTAGGAAAATCGAAAAACCAAAAAATCAATTTGTGCTGATTGTGTCTTTGGGGTAAGCCTATTGAGCTCCAATGAAGAAAGTCAGAGCTCGTTCCTGCTTAAGCGCAAGTTTCTTTTCTTCTGATTTAGCACCCAAGTCCTCAGTTTTTGGGTTAAGAATTGTGAAACACGGGGACTTTAGAGCCGTCCTAGCAACGCAAGGCACAATTATATAAATCAAGTTTTTTCTGAATCGCCTGTGAGTCTGGCGTTGATCCGCGGGTGTTCGCTCTGTCCATCCCACTGATTGCTATATTTCCTATGAAAATAGCGATTCTTGGATGGTTATCGCTCACTCGTCGATTACGTCGGGGTCTAAAGGCCGGTTTACGATTGACGGCAACGTGGGGAGACGTGAATGGAGACGTGAACGCGAAAGATAACACAAAGCATTCACAGCTTAGCGTTTATGATTGACGGGAAGTGAACGGGAATGGAGAACGGAGCGGCCAAAGTTCGTCAAGTACCAATTGGCGTCTACATTCAAGTTCCGTTGGCGATGTGATTGTCACGCAATGCGCAAATGCTTTGTACTCGCCTCGTGGACAGAACAAAAAACCGAAACAAACATAACTACAACGTCTGCTTAATATCTAGGAACTAGCCCGTTTAATTTGACGTCGTTATTCTACCTTTCGTCTTTATTTGACAAAGAAGTGGTCCCGTATTCCGTCAATCGTAAACCGCCTCTCCTTTCAGTTTCACCCCACCCCATTCGCGTTTCCATTCACGTCTCCCCACGTTTTGACCCCCCGCTCACATATCATAAACCAGCCTTAGAGGTACGCTGGAGCTTGGCCCAACTTAAATGCGCACGCAAACAGGTGTTGCATGATTTCTGCATTGAAAGGTTGGTAATATCATTACCAAATTTTGAATGGCTGTTAATAAAGTACTTATATGATATCCGCTAATGTTGCACCCCCCCCAAAATAAAGCCTTAAAGAATCCTTGCGAGACATCAGTTCAAAACGTGAAAAAAATTGGAAATCCAAAACATGGATTACAATTCTAGAAAATTCCCACCAAACCGGTTTATCTTCACGATTAAACCAAATTAACCCCTACGCGTTCACATTGATTTAAACGTTGGGTTCTATTATGCAAACTTTGAGTTAAAAAAATCTGCTTCACTTGGAATAAATTCACGAAAGTTGAACCAACAATGAGTAAATTTTGAGTGATTTCCACTAAATTTGAATTCAAAATCAATAATTAATTTGGAATACGCCTAATGGATAACATAGATTATTCTTTATAAACGTTAGTGTGAAATTTGATAATGGTGTTAGTAACCGTTAGACCCAAAAAATCCAGAAAGCTGAGCGCTTAACCGCCTCGTTCTAGCCGCACATACCTCTAAAGGGTTAGCTTGGGCACTATGTTTAGAGTAGTTATGTTGTTCATATAACTTGGGGGGCCCGAGTTCGAGACCTCGTAGTCAGACAACCAGGCTTAATCCAGATTTCTGTATCGATGAGTTAATAAACCAAGGAATTGATCACGACATCAATGTTTGAAACACGTATTTTAACTGTGTAAAACTTTGTTCATCTTCCAACGCGAATTCCTCAAAACACAATTCGATCTTTGTCAGCAATCTCTGAGTCAGGGGAGGGGTAGGTTCTAGCTAGTACTGGTGGTTATGCCCTTTGGTGAAACCCTGACTTATTATATTTGCTTACAATATAGACGTTTGGCATTGTTAAAGTAATAAATGCCTTGCCAACCTGCCTCCCACTGAAAGATAATATACACACTAAATTGATGTTATTATACATATCTAGGCGACGGTCGTCCCCCGGCAGACAAGCGATGCGATGCTTAGGCGACACCGAACTCCGGCCCTATATACACCTACAACAGTTGGGGGGTTTTCAGCTATCTGCACACGCCGCCCCGAAAAATTTTTACAATCTTGAAACTCAGTATATGACCTGGTATGTGGTCCATGACATACCAAAAAAAAAATCAACCCGATCCGACAACTCGTTTCTGTGTTAAAAAAGGCTCTCAACATCGTCAAATTCCTTAAAGCTGGCTGGGTGGGGGGGTTGGTGGCAGTTCTCCGCGGAGAGTTCTTTAGCCTACAGAGAAAACGGTAAATCTTAGAACTATGAAACTTGGACCACACTTAGGTGTATTTCAGACGCAGTGCCTTTTGCTTTCAAAACCAAATCGGGTAACAGGGACCGGAGAAAATCAAAATTTGGATGATAATCAAAACGCGTAATAACCAAGGCGTGGTAATTTGTACAAACTTGAAATTTAACATGCTATTAACCATTATAAATATCTTGCGTCCAAACACAAGGGCTAATTTGGGATGACCATGGGCCCAAAATGACAAAAAACATATCTGAACTTTAAGAAATGAATCATTCAAAGAAAACGCTACAACTGAGATGTTTCAAACGTGGAATACATTTTGATATCTCTCATTCTTTATCACTTTTGAATATGGAAAGCAAATTGGTTTAACGGGTACCGGAAAAAAACCAAAATTATAAAAAGTGGGTAATTCCGTACTCTTATGAATAATACGCTATACCGAGAAAAGGGTTCATCTTAGAACTTTGAAACTTGGGCCACACTCAGATGTACCTCATATAACAAAAACCGGGCAATTGGGACCGGGGAAAATCAAATCAAAATCAAATCAAACACGTAATTACTCAGGCGTAGTAATTTGTACAAGCTTGAAAATTAAACATGCTCTTAACCATTATAAATATCAAGTGCTTATGCTAGTGCGATGGTCTTGTTGTTAGCGTATCTGCTTCCAATGCAGAAGGGCTAGGGTTCGATTCCCGCTAAAGTCAGAAGTTTTTTAACTTCTGATTTGGACTTAAGTCTATCAGTTCTTGTCTTAGGAGTTTGTAAACGGTGACTTTGGAGCCGTCCTAGCAAATCAAAACGCGTTATTACTCAGGACGTAGTAAGTTCTATACAAGCTTGAAATTAAAAATGCTCTTAACCATTATAAATATCTAGTGCTTATGCTAGTGCGTTGGTCTTGTTGTTAGCGTATCTGCTTCCAATGCAGAAGGGCCAGGGTTCGATTCCCGCTAAAGTCAGAAGTTTTTTAACTTCTGATTTGGACTTAAGTCTATCAGTTCTTGTCTTAGGAGTTTGTAAACGGTGACTTTGGAGCCGTCCTAGCAACGAAGCACATAATAAATTTCAGAGTTGTTCTGAATCGGCCTTGTCGATTCTGGCGTGGATCCGCGGTGTTCGCACTGTCCATACCACTGATTGATATATTTCCTATTAAAAATATCGATCTTTGGTTGGTTATCGCTCACGTCGTCGATTGCGTCGGGGCCTGCAGGGTTGGCTTGGTCGCTTTGATTTAAAGTCCCCCACTGAAAATCAGTTATATAACTGAGTGGGTAGTCTGTAAATAAAATGTATTTATTTATTTATTTAAGGGGTATCTTTGGGGGGACCGTGGCCCAAAAATGTAAAAAAACAACTTTGAACTTAACAATTTAATCATTCAAAGTCCATCATTCACCACCTTGATAGCGAAAGAACAACAAAAAGATGTGATATCCCCCCAAAATACAAAATTTGTAAAAAAGACGGCAGCCAAGCTCTCCTTCAAAGTCTTCGGCTGTGAATGCTGTGAGATATAGAAGTTGAGCCAAGCTTTTTATTCTTTCTCCCTAGTTTTCGCTTTGAAAAAATGTAAGATCATTTCGCCTGTTGACGAGCGCCAAGCCAACGATTTTTGTGGTAAAAAGTAAAATTTTTAACTCGAAATCATAAAAAATGACTTGGCCATTGAATTTGGTTCATGGCCAAGAATTTTTTTTATGATTTCGAGTTTAAAAATTTTCCTTTTTTACCACAAAAAACTTTGGCTTGGCGCTCGTCAACAGGCGAAATGATCTTACATATTTTTCAAAGCGAAACTAGGGAGAAAGAATAAAAAGCTTGGCTCAACTTCTATATCTCACAGCATTCACAGCCGAAGACTTTTGAAGGAGAGCTTGGCTGCCGTCTTTTTTACAAATTTTTGTATTTTGGGGGGATAGAACAAACGCAAAGAATATCACACGGACATTTCTCTACGGCTCCAATGAACGTAGTGCTACGACGCAGGGAGGAGGAAATATGTCACATCGCACATGTTGTTGAAGACTGCGAGACAGGCAGGGGTATGATCCAAACAAACTCTGAACTAAATAAACTTAACACTAATAGACCCCTCCTACCCGTGACCCCGTCTGGGCCCGGGGTAGAATTGGCCCAGAGCATGGCTCTGCTAATCGTAAAAGGCGATTCAAGAGAAAAGTCCAACTCGCAAACATCAGCTAGTAAGGGCGGAGTATCTTACTCCCCAAACTCAGGGAGGCGACGCCCCCCCCTGGCAATCCCCTCGTCCGGGGAAACCTTCCCCCTTCCCTTGACCCAACCCCCCGGTCGACGATCATGACCAC
>JAMZAV010003117.1:0-69247 GCA_024449915.1 Sweltsa coloradensis
CATGCAATGAAGTGGTCCTACGAAACTAAAAATAACAAAAAAGCTAATCCATCACGCGGCGGGACTTAAGCGTTTTCCTAGTTATTAAAAAGTGACGTATTCTGTCAGCAAGATACGATAAATGACTCTGTACTGCATTTCTTAGTGATTTCTTACCATTGTAATGTCTATTTAAATTGCTTGTCTATTTAAAATCCCAATACAGGAATCAGGAACCAATCGATGTTACGGCTATTGATTTGGCCTATTGCCTAAATGTATCGCGTTATTAGGCACCAGTAGTTAATTGCCTTTAACTAAGTAACTAATCCTGTTGAATGATTATACTCAAACCTGTAACTTATTGATTGAAATCAATACACAATAATGAAATATAAATTGAGTGACATTCCAGCTGCCACTACAATAGTACTATAGTACTAGATTTGTTTATATTTCACGTTGTCTATTATCTTCTCGTATGTGGTTTGTTTCACCCTGTGTTTACCCCTCTTTTCCCCTATTTATGACTAGTTCTATCTTCTTTTGCAACCAGACGACAGTTGCCCGTCTAACGTCGTAGGTACACTGACTCGTCTACCTTCACAGGGTGAAGTTCGCTCGCCTGTTCACGGATCAATTCATACAGCAATTAATTCTCATATTCGTTATCTTAAATCTTCTATCAGTGGTCAGTGCAAATAGTTTACAGTGTATCTCCAATCTCACGTCGCCAGTCTTCAAGCCTACACTCTACGCTCTAGCAAATCGCCTTCCAGTTCACAATCTTCAGCTATCTTGGGTTCGACTGCCCTCGGGGCACTTTTCTTATTTCTTTCTACTCTCTCTTTCTTCTCAACTCGAGTGTCTATTTTCTTCTACTATCTCTCTTGTGGTGGGCATCCCATCTGCGCCCATCTTGCCTACTCGCGCTGCACTGCTTTCTCACGCCCACACTACAACAGGGTAAGTGCAGTGGATCATGAGTGGAGTGAAAGTTCTTTTTCACACTCTCCAATTTTACAGTCCACTAATTACTATTTTCCCATGGCCTCTGCCTAAATAGATTTATAATATGACTTTTTTTATTCATAAGGTAGTTTTGTAGGGGTGGTCTTTGAAACGTCGACACAAAATATCATGAATATATCATGAGTAATATCAATGAATACCACCGCCACAAAATAACCAAAATCAATGGGTGGCGAGACATTTAAAAGTTTTATGTTATATTATATGTTTTAAAATTAATTAATGTTGAACAATGTTTTAATTGTGATTTTAGGACACTGGATAATTCTTTTTGAAAATGTGACGGTTAATCATCTTATGATGTTTATTGTTGACGTTGGGTTTTTAAGTGGTGTTGAGTGAACATTCTTCAGTAGGTAGTGTAAAAGACTGATCTAATTCAAGCTTATCATGGTTACAAGTAATGTGGTTGTACAGCCATGCTTGTGAATTGCAACTGAGAGATGATAGAAGCATACCTTACCTTATATCATCTTAAAAATTAAAATAATGTGCATATCTAACAAGGCTTATCAATCAGTTGACTCTAGCGTCACATTACGGTTTATCAGAGCTGCGGAATAGTGATGTGGCAAAGAACTTTCTTAAAGATCAGTTCACTGCTGAAATAACGATCTTTTATAAAAAAATCAAGATCTTTGAAAACCTAAAATTTTAAAACTTTAAGCTTGTCTTAAATATGAACAGAGTTCTTGTAAAAGTTTTCTTTCTGAAAACATTTTTTTTTAAATATAACAGTCGTGTGAATAATAGAATATCATTAGAAGTACCTATGTGAAAATACCGTTTAGTGAATAGATGCTTCAAAGCGCTATTTTTTTATACCTAAAACAAAGGTTTCCCAGTCCTAATTTAATTTATTTTCCATAGAAGGCCTATTTATAATTTGTTTCAGTTGATATTAATACAACCGTAAAGACCAAATTTAAAATATGAAATATGAAACAAATTCATACACCAGGTTTTGAAGGTAGCTAAAAATAGATGCTCTAAAATGAGACTTTAATATGCTACATACATGTACCTCCAAATTACCTTTATGTAAGAGGAAGAAAAATATACATTCTGTCACGTTTTAGATGTAACTGTTCAAGAGGCTGGGATTATTATCCGAGTCTTACGTTTGAAGTCGTGAACTAATATTTGTAACATTCCAACTTGTATAACAATATTGACATTTCAAGTGTTACCACTAGATCCGTAAATGTTATCAATTGGCATCATTTCACGTCAATTGATAGTTTTTAATTAGCTCATGAGAATGAAAGACCGAATTATTCAACAAAGTGATATCTCTTGACATCAACTCATATGTTTTATTGTTTATTTATTGTTGATTCCAAATATTAAGTTGATATCAGTTGAAATATTTAATTGCTGGTCAATTTACATTTTATTTAACTAACGATTCTTGATTATAAAAGTGTTTATCTTTAAAAGACTGTCTCAAATCTGGTGAAATTAAACTTTATTAGACGTGGGAGCGGAGCGACTGAGTGTCTCCATTCAACTCAAACGGTTCTCATTCTGTGATTCTGTGTGTCTGTCTGTGTCTGTCTGTCTGTCTGTACGTCGAAAATCAGACGAACCGCTAAACAGATTGCGCTGAAATTTTAAACAGTCATCCGGTACGAGTTAAACAAAATCAGCTAGCTCCATTGCGATTTAATCCTACAATAAATAAAAAAGTGATTTTTAAAATATCGATAGCATTTGTTTAGTAGCAGCTAGCGGGACGATAACTACGTGGCTTGCATGGCATAATGGTAAGCATTTAGCCTACCGCACGGAGGGTTGGGGTTCGATGCTCATTAGTTAGAACTTTTTTATATTTTTACACCCACGTATTATTTTTGAGGGGTGTTAAATGGGAAATAAAAATTAGGTGATTTTGTTTTACCTTGGAAATTTGTTAATGTTTCACGCTAATACGTTTCGAACACGATTCGCATTTTAAATGTTCAATTTAAATAACTAGGGAAACGCCAAAATCGTTGTTAAACGAGTGAGTGAGCCAAGTGTTGAGTACCCGGGAACATTCCATTTCCTCCCATATACCCAAGGCTGGATCTAGCCCAGTATGGCGAATGATACCGGGTACTGTACACATGGCGCTCACTCACTCGTTTAACAACGACTTTGGCGTTTTCCTAGTTAAACGAGGAAGCGGAGCAACCGAGTGTCTCCATTCAACTCAAACGGCTCTCATTCTGTGATTCTGTCTGTCTGTACGTCGAAAATCAGCCAAACCGCTGAACAGATTTCGCTAAAATTTTAAACAGACATCCGGTACGAGTTTACTGAGAACTGTTAACAAAATCAGCTAGATCCATTGCGATTTAATCCTACAATTAATAAAAATGTGATTTTGTAAAATATCGATGACATTTGTTTAGTAGCAGCTAGCGGGACAACATTTGCGTGGCTGGCATAGCACAGTGGTAAGCATTCAGCCTACCGCACGGAGGGTTGAGGTTCGATGGCTGTTGGTTACAACTTTTTTTATATTTTTACAACCACATATTATTTTTTAGGGGTGTTAAATGGGAAATAAAAATTCGGTGATTTTATTTTATCTTGGAAATTTGTTAATGTTTCACGCTAATACGTGTCGAACACGATTCGCATTTTGAATGTTCAATTTAAATAATTATTGTGGCAAGCAGAGTGATTACCAGTTTAAATAAGGTGACTACACGGACCGGTTTTAGAAGTCAGAACACTTGTACCGGTGTCCCGAGTGACTCAATAAAATAGTGTTTTTGTACCGGTTTGCAATTTGAGGGGGAAAGTGTGCCGGTATTCTGTCAACTGTACTGTGAATGGAATTGGAAGGTAACGTTTTATTTGAAAAAATCCCCTCCTCGGATAAATAGACCTAGGCTACGAATAGTAATAACATTGAAAAAGTTCTTCCATCTCCAAGAAGATAATTCATTAACTCAAAAGTCATTATTTGTATTGATTTATTTAAACCTACAAGAAATATTAAATTGAAAAATAGACTGCTAATCTCTTTCACGAGCTCCCCCACCCCGGGCATCTGACCGACCCGACAAGAGCGCGCGACGTGGAGTCTTGTGCTGTCTTTGTGAAGGTCGTTGTTCTTGGAAATCGTGATCTGTGTAGTTTCATTTCAGCTTTTGTTGTGATTGTCGTTCATTCATTTATGAGATATTATTAGTTTAACTATTCAATGCTCCGATATTTATTACGCGACGAGATGAATAAATGTTGGACATTAGTTTGGAAGACCACGTAATATTGGTGTGAGAGAACGGAGAAGATAATACCTTATACTCAATGATAATACTAGGGAAACGCCAAAGTCGTTGTTAAACGTGTGAGTGAGCCAAGTGTTGAGTACCCGGGAACATCCCCTTTCCCCCCCTATACCTAAAGTGTGAGGAATGATACCGGGTACTCAACACATGGCTCACTCACTCGTTTAACAACGACTTTGGCGTTTCCCTAGTATTTATTATAAAATAAGTTGAAGTCATATAACTAGAGTGTAGGGAGTAAGTGCAGAACACGTTGTAATGAAATCTAGTGTTGAATGAATAAATGGAACGACCAAATAGTATTTAGTGTTATAGTTATTATTTTGATTAGGAGAACACACCCATTTGAGTTATAACTGTTTTGACATAGTGTGAAATATAGGAACTAAAAATGAGAAGAGAGCTGACTCAAATTTAGATTTAGAATAACATTGTGTACACAAAATATGTAACCTTTGTTAATTAAATTGTAATTCGCCGGATGGGAATACCTGTTTCTACCTAAGTAGACCAGGACCCACCATTAGTGAGACCCTCCCCCTTCTCCGCAGGGGGGGGGGGGCTGAGGAGTATATTATGTTAGGATGTTTATTTTGGAGTTGAAATCGACTTGTTGGCCAGTTGGCCAGTGGTGGGTGCGGGGTACAGGGGTGCCCAAAGGGTCAATTGTACTGTTTTTTTAAACGGGTTTATTTTTTTAGTCCAAACCGTTGAACAAAATCTATTTTTGATTTTTCATTCGTGTAAAGAATCACAAAAATAATTATATCCATATTTATATTTTTCTGTGTGTACCGGAAATAACTTTTTAGAGTTTTCCAAAATCAAAGTCAAAATGGCCCCGAATTGCCCGTTTTGGTTAAAACTGACTCATTATTATGTAGGGGTAAATATTTTTAAGTAGAAATACACTTGTTTGCCAGTTAACCAGTGGTTTATTCGGCGTACAGAGGCGTCCAAAAAGTAAATTTTGGGGATGATATTCAAATGTTTTTAATTTTTAAATGCCAAATCGTTGCACAAAATATATTTTTGGGCTTAAGATTCGTGTGAGGATTTTGAAAATAGAATGTTAAGCATATTTGTATTTTCTCGTATGTTCCGGAAATAACAATTTTGAGTTTTCCAAAATCAAAGTAAATGGCCCCTAATTGCCCGTTTTGGTTAAAACTGATAAATTATGTTAGGGTGGTTCATATTTAGTAGAAATTTACTTGTTGGCCAGTTGGTCAGTGTTGGAGTCGGCGTACAGGGGCGTCCAAAAAGTAAATTTTGGGGATGATTTTCAACTGTTTTTATTTTTTTTTGTGCCAAATGGTTGAACAAAATCTATTTTGGGCTTTAAATTCGTGTGGGGATTTGAAAATAGAATGTTAAGCATATTTGTATTTTCTCGTATGTCCCGGAAATAACAATTTTGAGTTTTCCAAAATCAAAGTCAAAATGGCCCCAAATTGCCCTTTTTGGGTTTAAACTGATAAATTATGTTCGGTAGGTTATAATTTAGTAGAAATTTACTTGTTGGCCAGTTGGCCAGTGGTGGATGCGGCGTACAGGGGCGTCCAAAAAGTAAATTTTGGGGATGATTTCAAATGTTTTTAATTTTTTAAATACCAAATCGTTGCACAAAATCTATTTTGGGCTATAGATTCGTGTGAGGGTTTTAAAATAGAATGTTAAGCATATTTTTATTTTCTCGTATGTCCCGGAAATAACAATTTTGAGTTTTCCAAAATCAAAGTCAAAATGGCCCATAATTGCCCGTTTTGGTTAAAACTGATAAATTATGTTAGGGTGGTTATTATTTCGTAGAAATTTACTTGTTGGCCAGTTGGCCAGTGGTGGGTGCAGCGTACAGGGGCGTCCAAAAAGTAAATTTTGGGGATGATTTGACTCTTTTTATTTTTTTAGTGCCAAATCGTCGAACAAAATCTATTTTGGGCTTTAGATTCGTGTGAGGATTTAAAAAAAATGTAAGCATATTTTTATTTTCTCGTATGTCCCGGAAATAACAATTTTGAGTTTTCCAAAATACAAGTCAAAATGGTACCAAATTGCACGTTTTGGTTAACCCTGATATTTTATGTTAAAGTAAATATTTTTTAGTAGAAATCCACTTGTTGGCTAGTTGGCCAGTTGTGGATTCAGTGTACATGGACGTCCACAAGTTGGTCAGTTGTGGATTCAGTGTACATGGACGTCCACAAGTTGGCCAGTTGTGGATTCAGTTTACATGGACGTCCACAAAGTAAAATTTGGGGATGATTTTCAAATATGTTTATTTTTTTAATGCCAAATCGTTCAACAAAATCTATTTTGGGCTTAAGATTCGTATGAGGATTTGAAAATATAATGTTAAGCATATTTTTATTTTCTCGTTTGTCCCGGAAATAATAAGATTGAGTTTTCCAAAATCAAAGTCTAAATGGTCCTTTATTGACCGTTTGGTTATAACTGATAATTTAAGTTATGGTGGTTATTATTTAGTAGAAATCCACTTCTTGGCCAGTTGGCCAGTGGTGGATGCGGCGTACAGGGTCGTCCAAAAAGTGAATTTGGAGGACGTTTTTTAACAGTTTAACTTTTTATACGGCCGATTCGTTTAAACGAAATCTATTATTTAATTTTGATTCGTGTAAAGATGTAAAAAAGAATGTTATCTACATTTTTATTTTTTGGCATGTCCCGGAAATAAAATGTTTGGCTTTTCGAAAAAGAAGTCAAAATGAAGACATGAAAATGTACATATCATTACCCTCTTGTAATATTAAAGGAGATATATTGAGTATTATGGGGATGTGTTTGATGGTCGTGTAATCAGTAGTCTGGTCCATCTTCGTCTTCATCTTCATTCTCAACAACGTCTCTGCCTCTTTCAATCTCGAAGTCGTCGGGATCATCTTCCACATCGGATGCATTGTCTTGTGTTTCCAAAATATTAACTACTCATTTAGGAGCACGTTGCCTTCGGTTCACGTGTAGAGAAGTCCATCCGGGGTTACCGACCAGCCATGACTTAGGGGTTCAGGTATGTCGGGCACTGCGTCTGTTGCTTTACGCCATATCATTGCTTGATAATTTGCACGCAGGATATGCAACCGTAAAGATGATCTGCATGGTGGTAGTAAGCTGAGATCAGTGCCGCTGTAGTTTGTCAGTGGTTTAGACAGTGATGTTTGAAATCGTTTGCGAAAAAGATGGTAGCGAGTTTCATTTACATCAGCAGTACTGGTATCCCCATACATAAGGCAAACAAATCTTTCTAATTGGTCGCACGTTGTTTCTTTAACAGTAACCGAAGTGCCAAGAGATAAGAAAGTGTTCTCAAATTCGGGGTGATTTTCTAATAGTTTTAAAGGTAAGAGGTTTCCTCCGCTTTTCGACCAATTAGAAAGATTTGTTTGCCTTATGTGTGGGGAGACCAGTACTGCTGATGTAAATGAAACTCGCTACCATATTTTTTGTAAACGATTTCAAAAATCGCTGTCTTAACCTATGACAAACTACAGCGGCACTAATCTCAGCTTTCTACCACCATGCAAATCATCTTTACGGTTTGCATATCCTGCGTGCAAAATGATAAGGCGTAAAGCAACAGACGCAGTGCCCGACATACCTGAGCCCCTAAGTCATGGCTGGTCAGTAACCCCGGATGGACTTCTCTACACGTGAACCGAAGGCAACGTGCTCCCAAATGAGTAAGTTAATATTTTGGAAACACAAGACAATGCATCCGATGTGGAAGATGATCCCGACGACATCGAGATTGAAAGAGGCAGAGACGTTGTTGAGAGTGAAGATGAAGACAAGATGAACTAGACTCCTGATTACATGACCATCAAAACACATCCCCATAATACTCAATATATCTCCTTTAATATTACAAGAAAATAAGTATATGTACATAATCATGTCTAAATTAAGGCAACTTTGGATAATTTTGACTTCTTTTTCGAAAAAAACAAACAGTTTATTTCCGGGCCTTACAAGACATTAAAATGTAGGAAACATACTGTTTTACATTCTTTACACGAATCAAAAGTAAAGAATAGATTTCGCTCAACGATTCGGCCGTATAAAAACAAAAACTGTTAACAATCTTCCACCAAATTCACTTTGTGGACGACCCTGTACGCCGCATCCACCACTGGCCAACTGGCCAAGAAGTGGAATAGAAAAATGTTTTCCAAATTATATTGAATAAATACCAAATTTGACCATCATTGACCTCTACTGACCACAAAATTAGTTTTTCAACATTTCACTTTTTTTTAAATGCCCTTAAATAAGCTTTCATTACATACTATGCTTGCTAGGATAGCCTTCAAAATTTACTAGATTTTTATATTAACTATAGTTTTATATTCAAATTTATTACATTTTAATTTAGGGGATGATTAGACCTACCCACCCTATGGGGATTTTAGGGGATTCTTTGAGGGTTAGTTAGTTTTTTTAAGAATACATTGGTACCAAATTTGATTCTGTTTCATTTTGTTCTAGGTCAACCTGTATAGACCCCGGACTTAAACCCTAGAAACCTTTAGAAGGTTGATACCAATCATCCTAAAACCTTAAAATAATTATATATATATATATATATATGTTGTAATTGTCTTCCGGGACATTCCGCCGCTTGTTTGAGTTTGCTGCTACAGACCTTTGTCTGTCGCCTGGCACTCGACGTTTCGCCAGAATCACATCTGGCATGATCACGAGTCACTCACTGTACGTCTTCCTTCTTCAAGAACACGCACTCGACTGACAGTCTCCAACCCAACTGCGCGCGTCCTCGATCGAGTTTGCATGCCTCCTATTGTGGTGGAAATAGGTGCGGGGCGGCGAGGTTGTATTGGAAATGCAGAGATTTGTACTGTGTTGCTCGAGGAAGGCTCTTGTGTAGTAGCGTTTGTTGTGTCTGAAGGTGGTATGTGTTTGTTTACCACTTGGTATTGGACCAAGATTGGTTTCCATGCTGTTGCCAGTCTCTGGGCATCATCTCGCTTGTTAATGTTGCAGGGACGTTTTTCTATCTCGATGGCTTCGCGTATGATACGAGGGTAATATACAGGGGCTACTGCTAGAGTTCTAGTGTTGGCAAAGTCTATCCAATGGCCTTCCTTCCTTACATGCTGAGCTAATGCGGATGTTGCTTTGTCCTGTCTTACTGCGAGTTCGTTGTCCTTCACTCTAGCCGATATTCTCCTATTTGTTTGGCCCACATAGACTTGGGGGAACGAACCACAGGGGACCTCGTAGACTCCTTGCGAATCCAGAGGGATTGACTGATTTGCACTTTTTAGCATGGTGTTGATTTTGCGATGTGCTTTGAAAGTGGTCTTGATGTTGTGAACCCTGAGCAGTCTACTGACTTTATCTGTTGTACCTTTGATATAAGGCAGATAAGCTGTTGCACGGTGTTTTTCTTGTTCTATTTCTCCTCCGTCACTGACTTTAGGTTGACGTTTGAATGCTTTTGTTATGTTGTAATGTGAGTAGCCATTAGCACATAGGGTCTCCCGCAGAGTTTTCTTCTCCGACGCTAAGTGATCAGAATCTGATAGTCGTATAGAGCGTGTGGTCAGTGTGTTCACCACAGAGTTGAGTTGGGCTGGATGATGATGAGATGCAGCATTAAGGTATCTGTTTGTGTGCGTAGGTTTACGGTAAACCGTGTGGCCCAGATTTCCATCAGCTCTTCTTATCAGGCACACATCTAGGAATGGTAGCTGGCCGTTCTCCTCAACTTCTATCGTGAATTGGATGTTGGGGTGGAGGCTATTCAGATAAGTAAGGAACTCAGGTAACATCTCCCTACCATGGGGCCATATGCAGAATATATCGTCAACGTAGCGGCGCCAATGGATGGGTTTCAGTTTTGCCCTTTTCAACGCTTGTGTTTCAAAGATGGTCATGAAGAGATTGGCTATTACAGGCGAGAGTGGTGAACCCATTGGCGCGCCTTCAATTTGTTTGTACCTGACTGCGTCAAACATGAAGTAGGTGTTAGCAAGACAATGTTCCGACAACTCCATGATGTGATCAGGAGGGTTGTAAGTTTTCCGAATTGATTCAAGAGCTTCCTGGACAGGGATCTGAGTGAACAGCGATACAACATCAAGGCTTATTAGTAGATGACCTTCTTCCATGGTTGTGTTAGCTAAACTGTTGATGAAGTGTTCTGCATTCTTGACATACGACTCTGCGTCCTCCACGTACGGTTGTAGTTGTTTGGCAAGGTATCTAGCTAGTGGCTGGGTCGGAGAATCGATCGAGCTAACTATCGGTCTGAGAGGTGTTTCTGGCTTGTGTATCTTGGGCAGACCATATAGCTTAGGACAACGAGACGATTTCTCCCTTGGTATGATATATTTCTGAATTTCAGGGTCAATTGGAGAGGCTATAATTTTAGTTCTGGTAGTTTTTTCCAAATAAGTTGTAGGGTCTGAGTTGTATTGTTTATAGGCAGAGTCTTCCAGCAGCGTGTGCATTTTGTTGTTATAGTCCGAAGTATTCATTACCACAGTTGCGTTTCCCTTGTCTGCAGGTAGAACAATAACATCCCCGTTATTTCTTAGCGCTTTGAGGGCTTGAATTTCGGCATGTGAGATGTTTCTTCTTGGCGGCTTGGTGGTACGCAGGATGCCAGATGTATCTTGACGGATCGACTCGGCTATGTCGTCAGGTAAGCCACCGATGGCTGACTCAACTCCACAGATGATATCTTCCACCGGAATGCGTGAGGGAGCTACAGCAAAGTTAAAACCTTTGGCTAGGGCTTCCTGTGTGGTGTTGTCCAGGTGGAGTGAGGAGAGATTGTGTACCAAGATGGTTGGTTTGTTTAACTTGTTTTCACTGGCTAATGGTGGCTTCTGAGACTTTAGAAGAGAATTAAACTTTTTTATATGGCGGTCGGTGGTCATCGCTGCGTCATCTTCAGCCCGTTGGTGAGATTTCTCTTCAATAGCTTGCCACAATACTGGATGTATGCTAGTACTTAATTCATCGTGTGCGTCGTGAAGTTTGACATTTACTATGTGCAGCTGATGGCGTGTATTGTGGATAGAATCTCTGAGTAGGGACATGCTGGCTTTGTGAAGTATCTTGGTCGACGCACTTGATTTTGTGTGGAAGTGTAAGCGCATGCATGTAGGTATGACACCGTGATCACGGCACCGGCTCAAGAATGTAAGGTTGCATAAAAGCTTACCTCTCTTAGTTCGGAGTTTCTCGAATGTTCTTGTAGAGTGTTGCACTTCCTCCCCGTAGAGGTGTGTAATGTTTGTTCTTAAGTTTTCGCGGACGTATTGTATGTTGTAATTGTCTTCCGGGACATTCCGCCGCTTGTTTGAGTTTGCTGCTACAGACCTTTGTCTGTCGCCTGGCACTCGAAACCAATCTTGGTCCAATACCAAGTGGTAAACAAAACACATACCACCTTCAGACACAACAAACGCTACTACACAAGAGCCTTCCTCGAGCAACACAGTACAAATCTCTGCATTTCCAATACAACCTCGCCGCCCCGCACCTATTTCCACCACAATAGGAGGCATGCAAACTCGATCGAGGACGCGCGCAGTTGGGTTGGAGACTGTCAGTCGAGTGCGTGTTCTTGAAGAAGGAAGACGTACAGTGAGTGACTCGTGATCATGCCAGATGTGATTCTGGCGAAACGTCGAGTGCCAGGCGACAGACAAAGGTCTGTAGCAGCAAACTCAAACAAGCGGCGGAATGTCCCGGAAGACAATTACAACATACAATACGTCCGCGAAAACTTAAGAACAAACATATATATATATTGAGTAATAATTATTGAAATATATAATATATTATTTTCAGAAGCTATTTGACCCGGATATATATTATTCGACGAGTGTATTAAACTACTAACCGAGGTCTATATTTTAAACACTTACTTGTGTGAATTTTCGGAGACGTCCGTCTCCATCGTCAGACACTGACACACTGGCAATCTCACTGTGTTTCCGGAGGCTTCCACCCGTGTTGTTGTGCCCTAGTGACTTCTTCCCTGACTAGATTGCGCCATATGGGGCTGAATTCTTTTGTGGCCTGGCTAATTACATTTTCAATGCATGACATGACTGCAGCTTCTTTTCTCTTCCTTATGTCGGCATTCTCTTCTTTTAAGATTATTTTAACCCCCTCCCAGTTGATGTTTTCCTTACACACGTCGAAATGATCTTTTAACTTTGATGGCATCCTGGTCTTCCCTTCTATTGTTTTTGGATGAGCGTAGCGAGCGGAGCATAGCGAAGATTCCATTTCACTACACCGAAAAAAAACGGAAATTTTTTCACAGAACCTTAATTTTATGAATTAAGATATCCGTGTGAAATTTGAGCGCAATCGAAAAATTATTTTTCATGAAAATAGAAATTTTGTGGGTTTTTTTCTTTTTTAAAACAATTTTTTGACTTATAACACCTACATGCTTTATCCTATTGTAATAATTTTTTTCACATAATCTTATTTTTATAAATTTATATATTCGTGTGAAATTTGAGCGCAATCGAACAATTATTTCTTTTAAAAATCACAATTTTTCGATTTGTTTCTTTTTTTAAATTAGTACGATAATTTAAAAAAATTAAAATTTAAGTTTATTTTTTATTTTATTTAAATTTAATTTAAACAAAATCTTGAACTTAGTAATAATTTTTTCACAGAACAACAGAAAATCCGCATAACACATGGCAGCTCAATGCACCAATTACGCTCATCCAACAACGCGGCGGGACTTAAGCGTTTTCCTAGTTTTATGTTCACCTATGCGGATGTTTACTGGTCTTGATGTTTCCCCAATGTACTCTTGTTCACAGTCACACGGTATGGTGTAAATTACATTTCTTGACTCTTCTTTTGGATCGCTGGGTTTTGTTTTCGAAATTATGCTACGTAACGTGTGTGATGATTTGAATACAGTTCAAATTAAACTTTAAACTTTAAACTAAAAAAATTAAACTTCTTCGTGATGCGACGGAATTTTTCAAAGAATCCAGGAATATATTGTATCGACATTGTAGTGCGTGGTATGTCCTCTTTACGTTTTGTTTAGTTGCATGACTGTTTAGAACATCAGTAGTTAGTTTTTAGGATACCCATTAGCTGTGAATACGTCTGCCAGTAATTGTTGTTCTGTTTTCAAGCTTATTGGGTCCGAGCAGTTGTTTTGTGCCCTAGCGGTTAAACAGCTATAGACCTCGGTTGGTAGTTTAATACCCTCGTCGAATAATATCATATGTATTTGTTTTTATTTTGTTATTGTGGAAATCCCATACGTTGGCACGCGCCAACGCAGCTGGGCGGCTACCCAAGTGCGCCACACCATATTTTGTAAACTTGAAAAAATATATTTAAAGAAAAATAGTAAAATTTCAAAATAGCCAAGCTGTTAACAACATTTATAAGTATTTATTATGCATATTTAAAAAAATAATCTGTGAAGTTATACTTCTGTACCGATCGAAAAGACTACAAAGTAAAAATGAAATGTTTTTGATGTACATGTTTTTAAACACACATTTTACTGCATTGTATATGAAGTTAATATTGTACTTACACACGGAAAATTTTGAGTTGAAGAAAATAAGATTGATTTTAGACAAATCGGACTGTATTTTTTTTATAAACATGCCGTTTCTTCTTCCGATGCGCAAGCTTTAAAAACGACCTCAACCATCTTTAAAGCGTCGAGACACACAACGCTGCATCCAAATCATTAGCAACAAGCGAACTATGTTTGTGTTGTGTTTTGTGTGTTTTTATGCAGAGAACGACTTTTGTTGCTTCCAGCCTGGCAAGTCTTGCCAGCTTTCAGGAGAGCGGCTTCACTCCAACTGAAGGACTATCAGACATAGTAAGCTAGACACTTTGTGACTGGGGCATCATCACCCTAGCCTTTACTAATTAGTTAGTGGGTTTAAGGGCACACAACAGTAAAGTTATCAGTGCCCTAACCTTTCTATGGAGTTGTGCATCGCAATTTGTAGTTTATGGTAGGCTACAATTTAAAAAAAAAAATTAAATAGGGCAGACAAAAGGTGAGTTTTAACAAGGAAAATATCATTTGACCTTTTGCTTTGCCAACAAAATGGCCGCCGGTGGCAGCACTTATGCGTCATCTCGACCAACTATAATACACTATTCCAACATCTTTGGTTATGTGACTGAGTAGGTAGACACTTCGATTAAAAAAAAACAAAAACATTCGAGACAAGTTTATTTTTATTTTTTCTGAGAAGGCCTACATTTCCAAAAATGAATTACGCATTATACGTTTCTTATTAAGTGCATAATAATTACATCTCAAAAGGAAAGTAGTAACAACTTCATGCAATACATAAGTTAAATACAGCGGCCTACTTCCCCGCGGTGAACGGTAGGTTGTATTGTCTTCAAGCCCTAGCATCGACCCCTGACACCAGCCCACTTGAAATGCACACCCCATTGATTGTTCAATTGATTAGTCTGACACTATACGAGACTACGAAATGTGTTTTTTTTATTTAATCACCCGTTCCTTGTGAAGGTCGCCTCTTGTCGATCCTTCAACTGTCATCCAGCAACGTTCATACGTTGTGGCGTTGCTCCGCTAGATTCCACATGGTAAGTACCACACATTCAATCTAGTTTATAAAAGAAGTTTTTATATTTCTGATAAGTACTTAAGTCCATCAGTTCTTGGCTTAGGAATTTTTAAACGATGACTTGGGAGCCGTCCTAGCAACGAGGCACAAAATAAATTCTAAGGTTGTTCCGAATCAGCCAACCAAGTAGATTCCGGTGCTGTCTGCGATTGGAATCGATTGCCTTAGTCTGCTTTAAATTTTATTTCCCCCGCTGTAAATCAGTTCTGTGACTGTTATACATCAAAGTTTATCCTATATGAATTTGTTATTCAGAGGACAAAAAATAATAATAATTATTTTAATAAATATATACTAGGAAAACGCTAAAGTCCCGCCGCGTTGATGGATGAGCTTTTTTAAGTTTTTAGTTTGCGTGGGATATCTTTACTTTTGCAAGTGCTTTGCTTTGCTGCTTATGCATTGTAGGTGATTGTTGTCAAGTTTATATAGGTGGTTCCAGTTGTTTGTTTTTGGTTCAAAATGATTGAGAGGCGGTTACTCCCCCCCTCCCCCCTTCCCCCCGTAGCCATCCACCACTGGCCAAAATCAACCAACATTTGCAATATATTAGTTTGTTATGTACTGGGTCTCGGGCGTAAGCTCCAGACGAATTGGACAATTTTTAGTTTATCGTTGGCAACATAACGCTTGTGTACCAGGGACACATTTGGCTGTCAGCAAATAGCTATTCGCTCGGCCAAGATGCATCCGACGTATATGAAACTTTACAAAGTTGTCAATAAAGCATGCATAGACAGCCCTGTGGTCATAGATTTTCCAAATTTTTGACTTAATCAGTCAGAAAAAAATCACGAATATGGTCAATTTTGGAGTTTTTAACAAAATCAAAATTCGTGAAAACTAATTTCATTTTTACAAATTATTTTAAAACAAAATTTAAAAATGTGTTACTGTAGAGCCCTATAATTCCACATTTGTGACATATGTTCAAAATGTCAGACACCTGTGGTGTCAGTTGGCCGAGCGAACAGCAATTTGCCTAAAACGCATGTCCTATACTCTCTTAATAATCAGCTAGTGAAACTTACGTTGTTTCATGAGCTAAATATTGCCGCTTAAATTTAGCAATGACTTCGTTAAACCAGGTCTTGTACGCCTTATATTATTTTACCACCCCTATATTGTAACAGCGCAGAAGGTTCCAGAGCTCTAAGCCAGCATTAAGATGCTTCTGGCTCTGTCTACCTGCATTAATTGTACACAGATGGCAGCACTGCAGCTGTTACTCCTCAGCTTCCTCGCTATTGGCTGCTACGGGGCGAACATCCTGGCCATCTTCCCCGACCCCTCCAAGAGCCACATCATCGCGTACGAGCCGCTAACTAAGGAGTTGGCTGCCAGAGGTCACCACGTGACAGTTGTATCGTCGCATCCGCAGAAAGTACGGATCGAGAACTACACAGACATCGGTGTTCCGCTGGAGTGGTTCGGAACAGGTTAGTGTTCTATAGTCATTTTAAATACGTGTCGAGCCCTGACACGAACCCGAACCCGAACCCGAACCCGAATTAAAACCCGAACCCGAACCCGAATTAAAAGAAGTTAAACACAAAATCAATTTCGGCACGCAGATAGAGTCGGAGTTTTCTTTTTGACAAAATTGGGCCCTAGAGTCGTGGTTAGCCTACCTGCTACCAATGCAGAAGATCCCGGGTTCGAATCCCGCTTCAGGTGGAAGTTTTTAAGCTTCTAATATGATTTCAAGTTAATCACTTTTTGTTAAAAACAGTGACTCAAGAGCCGTATTAGCAACGAGGCACTTTATTAATTCAAAGTTGTTCTGAATTGGCATTGTTGATTCTGACACTGATCCGCGGGTACTTGCACTGTCCATATTGATCATTGCTATATTTCCTGTTAAAAAAGTCGATCTTTGGCTGGTTATCGCTCACTTGTCGAATGCGTCGTAGCCTACGGCCGGACAACAGGGTTGGCTTGGTCGCTTTGGTTTCCGATAAAGACCCCGAATGAAAATCAGTTACATGACTAATTGGTTAGACTCTAAATACGAATGTATTTTATTTATGTTGCAGACTCGTACCACAAGGCGCTGTTGAACAAGGACAAGGAAGACGATGGTCTCACAGCGATGAACTACGCGGGACTGAGCCGTTTTTCGGCACTTCCTCGACGACCCCGCCGTGCAGCAGCTCATCCACGACAGGCGACAACGGTTCGACGTCATCATCATGGAGCTGGATCTCCATCAGTTGTTTCCTCGTTAGTCGCCTTGAACACTCGGCCAACTTATCCATAGTGACAGATGAGGATGAGTTGATTGTGATACTGAAGTATTTAGGATTCCATCATGGTCCATGGTGAGATTGATGCGAACATAGCAAGACTCGGTCCTCCATCATTCACCCCGAGCGCTAACGTGCCGATTAGAAGCCATCATGAAAAGGGATAATAATTGGATGAGCGTAGCGAGCGAAGCGAAGATTCCATTTCACTACACTGGAGAAAAAAATCCGGAATGTTTATCTTTCTTTTTTTTCTGTTTGTATTATTGTGTGTTTGTTAGCACGATTCCGGCTAAACCGATACTCCAATTGCGATGGAATTTTATGGGGGCCTTCGAAAGCTCTGAACTATAACTGCCACGTTTTTGAGCGCAATCGAAAATTTTTTCTCATAAAAATCGCAATTTTACGTTTTTTTTTCGATTTTTCAAAAACTGTTCTTCGACTTGATAACACCTACATGCTTAATCCGTTTTTTATGATTTTTTCACAAAAACCTTAATTTCATGAATTAAGATATTCTTGTGAAATTTGAGTGCAATCGAAAAATTATTTCTGATGAAATCGAAATTTTAACGTTTTTTTTTTTTTTTTAAAACAATTCTTTGACTTATAACACCAACATGCTTTATCCGATTGTAATGATTTTTTCACAAAAACATAATTTTATGAATTAAGATATTCGTGTGCAATTTGAGCGCAATCGAATAATTATTTCTTATAAAAATTGCAAATTTACGTTTTTTTTTATTTTTTTTAAATTACGATTAATAAAAAAATTAAGTAAATTTTTAATTTTATTTAATTTTATTTTAAAAAAATCTTCGACTTAGTAATAATTTTTTCACAGAACAACAGAAAATCCGCATAACACAATGGCAGTTCAATGCACCAATATTACGCTCATCCAACAACGCGGCGGGGCTTAAGCGTTTTCCTAGTATGGTACAAATATATGGTATCTATGGATCACCATGCTATGGATACTACCATATACCAAACATACCATGCCATACATATGGTGTCTATGATTTTTCCCATTAGTTTTCCCCATTCATGATCGCTTCTAATTGGCACGCTCTCCACGGCCATTACTGAGAGTCTAGATATTAAATGATTGTTCATTGATCACGGTCTCCAGGATCGAACTTTAGCCCCTCAAAGCGCTGGAAGTGGCTGCGGTTTGCACATATGAAATATTTACCTGTTTGATAGTGCTTGCGTGGAGTGACCGTATACACCCTTAACACAGATATTAATATAACCACTAACAGTCTATCAATATTAGGTACAAAATAAAGCACATTTGTCAATGTCTCCTTTACCTCTGCTAACCCCCTTCAATCCATTGAAATCAAAGAGTGGGTAGCAGTGGGGGCACCAGAAAAAAAAACAATGGGGGGCAGAGGCGAGGCAAGGTAACAAAATGAGGAGGCAAGCAGTAGTGGGTAGCTGGGGTCTGGGGCGAACTCAAGGGATTGCGTTTTACCTAAAAATGACGCTATCTTAAGAAATTACTAAAAATAAATTTGTGATTTAATGATTTATTTTTAGGTTTATCACGCGTGCAGTAGGCATTTTACACCGAGTGGTTAAACAGGGGGCAAGCCATTTTATAAAGGAGCAAGTGCCCCCTAGACTCCCCCGAAGCGCCGCCACTAGTGGGTAGAGTCCCATTACCAATGGTCGGTTGTCTCCGCGTCGTACAGTGGAACATACGGGTGTCGGGTAGAACATTCTTGTCCTAGTGTAAAGAGCACCTATCTGTTCATACGCATTGGTCAGAATGACATGTGCTATCCGACTAGAACCGTATTATAAACTCAATGCCCCAGGTTTCGCCCACAAGTTCAACACGAGCGTGGTCGGTATCTACGGCCACTGACTCACTGGGTCTCTAACCGTATTATAAACTCAATGCCCCAGGTTTCGCCCACAAGTTCAACACAAGCGTGGTCGGTATCTACGGCCACTGACTCACTGGGTCTCTAGCCGTATTAAACTCAATGCCCCGGGTTTCGCCCACAAGTTCAACACGAGCGTGGTCGGTATCTACGGCCACTGACTCACTGGGTCTCTCACCGTATTATAAACTCAATGCCCCCGGTTTCGCCCACAAGTTCAACACGAGCGTGGTCGGTATCTACGGCCACTGACTCACTGGGTCTCTAACCGTATTATAAACTCAATGCCCCAGGTTTCGCCCACAAGTTCAACACGAGCGTGGTCGGTATCTACGGCCACTGACTCACTGGGTCTCTAACCGTATTATAAACTCAATGCCCCAGGTTTCACCCACAAGTTCAACACGAGCGTGGTCGGTATCCATGGCCACTGACTCACTGGGCCTCTAACCGTATTATAAACTCAATGCCCCAGGTTTCACCCACAAGTTCAACACAAGCGTGGTCGGTATCTACGGCCACTCCGGGTCCGCGCGCGACCACGACCTGGTCGGCGACCCCAGCCCGCCCTCCTACGTCCCCAACATCTTCCAGTTCTACACCGACAAGCTCTCCTTCAGCCAGAGGATGGCCAACTTCCGGTACGTGATGGACTCCAGGAAGTTCGAGGCGATGGACAACACCTACTACGAGCAGCTCCTGCACGAGTACTTCAAGGAGTTCGCGCCGATCCCGACTATCAGGGAGCTGCAGAGACGGTTTGCGTTTCTCTTCTTCAACAACGATGTGAGCCTCAATTTCCCGAGGCCGCACATGCCCAATGTCGCCGATATCGCCGGGATGCACATTAAGCCTGGCGGGAGGCTTCCCAAGGTAAGGACATTGATGCAAGGTATAACGTTATGCTACGTATGTTGCGGATAGGACAATTGTGAAGGGATGTCCGAGGGCTGTCTAAGAGCACTCAATTCATAGCATTCGCATTAGACTGTGTTAAACCTCGGAAAAAACCTTCAGACAGGATTGCCGGTGTCGACGGGATTTGATCCCGAGACCTGCCGAATCAGAGTCGCGCGCTTAACGCTCGAGCCAACACTGTCAGTTAGAAAATACGTTACATCTGGGAAACATAAGATACGAAATTCCCTCGTGCATAAAGCTACATCTGATATTGACGCGCGCTGAACCCGTTGTGTCTGGTGTACATGTCCTCGCTGCCCCGCACCTCCTTTTTGCTGAGAGGGACTTCACGAGTACATCAGCAGCATCAAGCCATTTTAATGCCAACACTTTAATCAAACCGTTTAACATTAATTGGAAGTAAAGTCGCATTATCACCCGGGATGGGCTATCGACATGGGGATAACAATTCAGTCCTAGGCTAAATATCTGGTGGTCGGTTCCATCAATACAGCCAATATTAGTGATCGTTAACCCATAAGTTTCAAGATTAGGGAGGTTCTCAGAAAAACTTTAAAATGAGAATAATTAGTTGATTAAAATAATAAAAGAATTTTCACGTTATTATCATTTTGTTTTTAACATGGCACTGGTGTGGTATATAAATGTAAGCCTAATGCCATTGAAAGTTTCTTTGGCAAATTAAGTTGTGATTGTAAATCAGTCTTCATTTCCAGAAGCTAAAAGCATTATTGGACAAAGCAAAGAACGGTGTCGTTATCTTCTGTATGGGCTCAGTTCTCGGAAACTTCCTGAGTTCTGCCGAGAAGATCCGAGTGTTCGCGGACGCCTTCTCTAAACTGAAACAGCTGGTGATCTGGAAGAGAAAGGAGCCGATCCCAGGACTCGCCAAGAACATCAAGGTCATGTCGTGGCTGCCGCTCAACGACATATTCGGTGAATATAATAATTTGAGGGGATTCTCGCCTTTGTTCATTCACAAGTATGACTCGTTGGCATTAGACTAGGAAAACGCTTAAGTCCCGCCGCGTTGTTGGATGAGCGTAATTGGTGCATTGAGCTGCCATGTGTTATGCGAATTTTCTGTTGTTCTGTGGCAAAATCATTACTTAGTTGAATTTTTTTTTAAATTAAATTAAATTAAATTAAATTAAAAATTAACTTAATTTTTTTAATTTTTTTTAATTAATCGTAATTGTTAAAAAAATCGTAAAATTGCGATTTTCATAAGAAATAATTTCTCGATTGCGCTCAAATTTTACACTAATATATTAATTCATAAAATAAAGGTTCTGCGAAAAAATGATTACGATCGGATAAAGCATGTAGGTGTTATAAGTCAAAGAGTTGTTTAAAAAAAGAAAAAACCCGTAAAATTTCGATTTTTATGATAAATATTTTTTCAATTGCGCTCAAATTTCACAAAAATATATACATTCATAAAATAAAGGTTCTGTGAAAAAATCAATAAAATCGGATAAAGCATGTAGGTGTTATAAGTCGAAGAAATTTTTAAAAAAATGAAAAAAATCGTAAAATTGCGATTTTCATGAGAAAAAATTTTCCGATTGCGCTCAAAAACGTGGCAGTTCTAAGTTCAGAGATTTCGAAGGCCTCCATAAAATTTCATCGCAATCGGATTATCGGTTTAGCCGGAATCGTGTGGACAAACAGACAAAAATACAAAAAAAAAGAAAAAAAAAAAAAAAAAAACATTCCGGATTTTTTTCTCCAGTGTAGTGAAATGGAATCTTCGCTTCGCTCGCTACGCTCGCTACGCTCATCCAATAAATAGATAATTGTCTTTATTGTCTAAGTGGGATTAAGGTCTTCTAGGCCTTTTCATCCACCCAACCAAGTCTTATAAGTAATAAATATATTTTAACATAATTGTTTCTGCATACAGTTTCGAGAAAAATATTAAAAGATAATAAATTTACATTATTTTAGGCCATATATAGGTCTAAACATTTTACACAAATATACTCCCATTCATAAGAGGCGCGCCAAAATTGAAAATATTATGCTAATAAATGGGCTAACAGGAGGGATTAATGGGACGGTATCGTGGCATTTTCACAACTTGATTTAAGGGAGGCAGATCTTGCATAAAGCATCAGGAGACAAGTAACTGAATATTGGGTGAGAGTACACTCATCGAAGAAGGCAGACTGGTCGAAAACTGGGTGTAGGCTAGGGAGACATATCGCTTTGTTCAAGCTCTATGACAGGTTGCGGAGAGTATCGTATGTGCAGCACGTTATGTCAAAACTCGAGCAGAGACAACAAAAGTTAACCAAATTCCTTCTTTCCCTCTCTTCTGCCACCAGCTCACACTAACGTCAAGGTGTTTGTAACTCACGGCGGCCTGCTCAGCCTCCAAGAAGCCGTGTACAACGCTGTCCCTATAGTCGGCATCCCCATCTGTGCTGATCAGTTCTTCAACATCCAACGGGCCGTGGACTTCGAGTTCGCCATCAAGGTCGACTACGATACTATAACCAGCGATAATCTTCAGTGGGCCATCAACTCAGTCATCAACAATGCCAGGTAACAACTGCGGGTGTAAGCCTAGCTCTGCAAGGCGTGCGAGCGTCCCATTCCACCACCTACACACTAGGAACTGCTGGGAGAGCAAACGTCCCATCCAAACACACACAGAAATCACCCCACAAGCAAAAAGAATACGATTCTAGGAGTAGCGTCCTCTCCATATCACTCCTTACTGATTTGTAAGAACATCAAGCAACCTCAGTTATCTCCTCTAGACACATGCCAGGACATTGGGGGACGGGGTCCGCTACAGAAAATTAGGGGCTCATCTGGGATTTTGGAATGCAACGAACCGTAGCTCAGACCCGTGAATGTAGGATACCAAATTCACATTTGGCTTTTTCCGCAGGTAATATTCTTTATTTGTAAACTCGTATATATAAAAGGAATAACAGTGCTTGCTTGTTACAATATCTAGACCAGGTGATCTACACAAACTTTAAGCTACTAACCTTCGCCACTGCACTGGAGTCGTACAACCGCGATCTTATGTTAATCAAGGTGTCTGGAAGATACCTACCGGTATCGACCTCGCTCATGAATATTCGGTTCCTTCTGGCGTCGCTATATTCACAGAGCCATCACTCGCTGACGTCATCTAACAAGCCGTGATAAAACATGGCGGCCCTTTTTTACTTTAGCATTTGGCCAATTGGGATTCTTAAACACTGTGCCCTGGTCGTAGTAAATGAACAAGGTGTGTATATATTAATGAATGCACCAAACTCGGCATAACCTTAGCGCAGCTTGGTTTCTAATGTAGAAATCAATAATGAGGCCAGTTTTTATAGTGACAAAAATAAAGCAAACCGTCGTCTAGCTTCAGTTTTCAAGGTGCTTTTTAGAACAAATCAAAGATTTGCCAGTGTCGGAGGTGTCGGTTGAATATTACCCTTGTTCTACTTCTGACGCATAGTAAGTTATTCATGTACAATGTACAGGTTAAAGTGAATAAAGTAATTCTTATTTAAACTATAAAACCCTTTAGACACTTATTTTTTATGTGGCACTTTCGCTTATTATAAATCACGTATTGTGTTGCAGCTACAGAATAAAAGCGTCGAACGCCTCAGCCAGGTTCAGGGACCAGATCGTTCCTCCGCTAGAGAAGGCGGTGTTCTGGACCGAGTATGTGATACGTCACAACGGAGCCAAACACCTGCGCTCGGCAGGACTCGACCTCAACATCTACCAATACCTGTTGCTAGACGTGCTCGCCGTTCTCCTGCTGGCGGCCATCTTGTTCCTGTTTCTCTCCTACAAGACGTACGCTTGGTTCGAGCACTCTATGCTAGACTGCGGGAACTATATGCAGCACTGAAAGTCAAAACAATGTGATACGACACAACGGAGCCAGCACCTGCGCTCGGCAGGACTCGACCTTAACATCTACCAGTACCTGTTGCTGGACGTGCTCGCCGTTCTCCTGCTGGCGGCCATCTTGTTCCTGTTTCTCTCCTACAAGACGTACCGCTTGGTTCGAGCACTCTATGCTAGACTGCGGGAACTATATGCAGCACTGAAAGTCAAAACTATGTGATACGACACAACGGAGCCAGCACCTGCGCTCGGCAGGACTCGACCTCAACATCACCTTTGCTAGACGTGCCTCGCCGTTCTCCTGCTGGCGGCCATCTTGTTCCCTGTTTCTCTCCTACAAGACGTACCGCTTGTTCGAGCACTCTATGCTTACTGCGGGAACTATATGCAGCACTGAAAGTCAAAACTATGTGATACGACACAACGGAGCCAGCACCTGCGCTCGGCAGGACTCGACCTCAACATCACCAACCTGTTGCTGGACGTGCTCGCCGATCTCCTGCTGGCGGCCATCTTGTCCTGTTTCTCTCCTACAAGACGTACCGCTTGGTTCGAGCACTCTATGCTAGACTGCGGGAACTATATGCAGCACTGAAAGTCAAAACTATGTGATACGTCACAACGGAGCCAAACACTGCGCTCGGCAGGACTCGACCTCAACATCTACCAGTACCTGTTGCTGGACGTGCTCGCCGTTCTCCTGCTGGCGGCCATCTTGTTCCTGTTTCTCTCCTACAAGACGTACCGCTTGGTTCGAGCACTCTATGCTAGACTGCGGGAACTATATGCAGCACTGAAAGTCAAAACATGTGATACGACACAACGGAGCCAGCACCTGCACTCGGCAGGACTCGACCTCACATCACCTGTTGCTGGACGTGCTCGCCGTTCTCCTGCTGGCGGCCATCTTGTTCCTGTTTCTCTCCTACAAGACGTACCGCTTGGTTCGAGCACTCTATGCTAGACTGCGGGAACTATATGCAGCACTGAAAGTCAAAGCTATGTGATACGACACAACGGAGCCAACACCTGCGCTCGGCAGGACTCGACCTCAACATCACCTGCTGCTAGACGTGCTCGCCGTTCTCCTGCTGGCGGCCATCTTGTTCCTGTTTCTCTCCTACAAGACGTACCGCTTGGTTCGAGCACTCTATGCTAGACTGCGGAACTATATGCAGCACTGAAAGTCAAAACTATGTGATACGACACAACGGAGCCAACACCTGCGCTCGGCAGGACTCGACCTCAACATCACCTGCTGCTAGACGTGCTCGCCGTTCTCCTGCTGGCGGCCATCTTGTTCCTGTTTCTCTCCTACAAGACGTACCGCTTGGTTCGAGCACTCTATGCTAGACTGCGGGAACTATATGCAGCACTGAAAGTCAAAACTATGTGATACGACACAACGGAGCCAACACCTGCGCTCGGCAGGACTCGACCTTAACATCTACCAGTACCTGTTGCTGGACGTGCTCGCCGTACTCCTGCTGGCGGCCATCTTGTTCCTGTTTCTCTCCTACAAGACGTACCGCTTGGTTCGAGCACTCTATGCTAGACTGCGGGAAAATATATGCAGCACTGAAAGTCAACTTGTGATCCGGCGCCAACCTCCCGCCTCTGGACCTCTCCCTTTTCAGTGGCCTCTTCGCTGGTTCCCCTCCTCGCTCCCGGGGGCCCTTCCCGAACTCTTGGCTAGAAAACTTGAACCCGGGAAAAGGACGCCAAAAGGCCAACACCCCGGGGGCTGGCCGGCTCAACCTACCTCCTGTGCGGCTTGCCCCTTCCCCCCCCACTGTGTTTTCTCTCAAATACCTGGCGTCCCCTTCTAACCGACAATACCAGCCGAATCAAACCTTTTACACACCAGACCCTCGCGGCGCCCCGCCATCACCTTGTGCGCCGTCCTTCGGCGGCCTTTTTTCTTCCCGAACCCTGGTTTAGCCCCGACTGACTTAAACCCCCGATAAAACTTGGATCGACCCGACACACCTAGCGCCGGACTCGCTCCCTCTACAGTTGTTCGTGGCGTGCTCGCGTCCTGTGCGGCCCCTCTTGTTCCGTTTCTCTCCTACAAGCTACCCTGGTTCAGCACTCGGCTAACTGCGGGAACTTTGCAGCACTAATTAAGACCTTGTGCAGACCAACGGCTCCCGGGCCCCACTCCTCAACTGCTACCTTCTGACTGCTGGACTCCGGCTGCGCCATCTGTCCTGTTCTCCTAAGATACTTCTTTCGACAACCGCCAGCTGCGGACTCTAGCCCCCGGGGGAACTTGTTCACAAAGGACCTGTCCCCTCGCAGGGCTCACCTAAATCACGCTCAGACGTGACCTTTCCTGGGCACTTGTCCCTCGCCAGTACTGCTGGTAGGCGTCTATCTCCCGCGGGTACTTGCCTCCCTACAAACTATGTTTGACCAGGAGACTGTTTGGCAGGAGCCAACATCAAACCTTTAGCACAAGGTCGCTTCGTGCTCGCCAACTCCGTTCTCCCTCGCGACCGCTGGTCGCATCTATGCTAGACTGGGCCCTTTCTCCCTGAGTACGTTGGTTACGACACAAGAGACGCTGGTCGACGACTACATCACCTGTGCTAGAGGCTCGACTTCCCTGTAGGGCCCTCCTGCCTCTCTAAAACCGACCCCTTTGTTGGACTCTTCCTACTGGGACATCGCTGATCAATCTCTATGCGAACGGGAACGAGCAACTACTCGGAATCACCACACACCGTGCTGACGCTCGCGTCACCGCGGCCTCTGCTGTGCGTCTCCTAGTACCGCTTGTTTTCCCTCTAGAGACTGGCGGCTCTATGAGATGGGACTATATGGTACGCCGGAGAAAAAGTACTTTAAGACCCAAAACACCCGCAACACTGAACACCGCCGCTTCTGCTGGCGGCCTCTTTCCTGTTGCCACTCGTTTACCTCCTGTCGGCACTCTTTTTCGAGCGGGAACTATATGCAGCACTAAATTAAAACATTTTACCACAAGAGCCAGCACCTGCGCTCGCAGGCCGCCAAAACCTTTTGGACTCTGGCGCCGTCTCCTGCTGGCGGCCTCTTGTTCCTGTTTCTCTCCTACAGACGTACCGTTGGTTCGAGCACTCTATCTAGACTGGGAATATGCAGCACGAAAGTAAAACTATGTGATATCACACGGAGCCAAACACCTGCGCTCGGCAGGACTCGACCTCACATCTCCGTAGGTTGCTGACGTCTCCTCTCTGCTGGCGGCCATCTTTCCTTTCTCTCCTACACGTTCCGCTTGTTGCGCCTATGTAACTGCGGAACTATATGCACATGAAAGTAAAGACAACAACCACACGCGGCAGCACCTGCGCTCAGCAGGACTGCCAACTCACCATCACCTGTTGCTGGACGTGCTCCGCCGTTTTCCTCAGCGCCTCTTGTTCCTGTTTCTCTCCTACAGACGACCTTGCTGGTTCGAACACTCTATGCTGACTGCGGGAACTATAGCCAACTGAAGTCAAAACTAGTGATACGAACACAACCCACTGGCGGCTGCGCCTCCATGCGACTCACTTCCTGTTGCTAGCGTCTCGTTCCCCTTTGGCACTTTTCCTACTCACTAAGCGCCGAAAAACATGTTTGCATAAAATGCAGACTCGGACTATGCAGCACAGCAAACTAGTGTTCGGCACACGAGCCAGCCCTCGATCGGCGGCTGACTCTCTCCCGTTCGACGTGCTTTCCGTTCTCTGCTAGCACTGTCCGTTCCCTAAAGTCACCTTTTTCGAGCAACAAGCAACCGGAGCTAAGCCACAAAGCAGACCTGTGTCGTCAGACGCGCCAACACCTGCTGGCGGCTCGGTCCTCCTCTCCACGTACCTGTTGCTTGACGTCTGCTACCCCGCTGGCCATTGCTGCCTGATTTCACATGAGTAACACTGGTCGGCACCTTGCACCCGGGGGACTCGACCACACTAAGTTGTGGGTTGTCCCACGGGCGGGCCGTTCCTCCTAGACTGCCTCTTTTACCTTTGCGGGCGACTTTCGCCTGCATCTTGGACTATTATCCACAAGACACCTGGTCGGCACTCGCAGACCGACTAAGACAGCACCAAGTCACTGTACACACTGGGCCCCCTCGTCGGCTGGGTCGCCTCACTTACAGACTTGTGAGCCTTGCGTTGGGCTGGGAAACGCCTTACCAATAACGCCGCGGGCCAGCACCTCTGAGACGCCGAAACTATGCGAAGTGCGTTACTCTGGCCACAACGGCCCCGCGCTCCGGCTTGTCAACATCTCAGTAAATGCGGACTTGCCGCCGATTCCATGGCGCCCGCCAAACCTCCCCCCCCCTCCCCCTCCCGTTTCCTTTTCCTTCTCCCCCCCCTTTCCCCTACAAGACCTTACCGCTTGGTTCGAGCACTCTATGCTAGACTGCGGGAACATATGCAGCACTGAAAGTCCAAGACTATGTGATACGACACAACGGAGCCAGCACCTGCGCTCGGCAGGACTCGACCTCAAAAATCACCTGTTTCTAGACGTGCTCGCCGTTCTCCTGCTGGCGGCCATCTTGTTCCTGTTTTCTCTCCTACAAGACGTACCGCTTGTTCGAGCACTCTATCTAGACTGCGGAACTATATGCAGCACTGAAAGTTAAAACTATGTGATACGACACAACGAAACCAAACACCTGCGCTCGGCAGGACTCGACCTCAACATCACCTGTTGCTGGACGTGCTCGCCGTTCTCCTGCTGGCGGCCATCTGTTCTGTTTCTCTCCTACAAGACCTACCGCTTGGTTCGAGCACTCTATGCTAGCTGCGGGAACTATATGCAGCACTGAAGTCAAAACTATGTGATACGACACAACGGAGCCAGCACCTGCGCTCGGCAGGACTCGACCTCAACATCACCTGTTGCTGGCCGTGCTCGCCGTTCTCCTGCTGGCGGCATCTTGTTCCTGTTTTCTCTCCTACAAGACCTACCGCTTGGTTCGAGCACTCTATGCTAGACTGCGGGAACTATATGCGCACTGAAAGTCAAAACTATGTGATACGACACAACGGAGCCAGCACCTGCGCTCGGCAGGACTCGACCTCAACATCAACCTGTTGCTGGACGTGCTCGCCGTTCTCCTGCTGGCGGCCATCTTGTTCCTGTTTCTCTCCTACAAGACCTACCGCTTGTTCGGCACTCTATGCTAGACTGCGGAACTATATGCAGCACTGAAAGTCAAACTATGTGATACGACACAACGGAGCCAAACACCTGCGCTCGGCAGGACTCGACCTCACATCACCTGTTGCTGGACGTGCTCGCCGTTCTCCTGCTGGCGGCCATCTTGTTCCTGTTTCTCATCCTACAAGACCTACCGCTTGGTTCGAGCACTCTATGCTAGACTGCGGGAACTATATGCAGCACTGAAGTCAAAACTATGTGATACGACACAACGGAGCCAGCACCTGCGCTCGCGGACTCGACCTCAACTCACCTGTTGCTGGACGTGCTCGCCGATCTCCTGCTGGCGGCCATCTTTCCTTTTCTCTCCTACAGGACGTACCGCTTGGTTCGAGCACTCTATGCTAGACTGCGGGAACTATATGCAGCACTGAAAGTCAAGACTATGTGATACGACACAACGGAGCCAGCACCTGCGCTCGGCAGGACTCGACCTCAACATCTACCAGTACCTGTTGCTGGCGTGCTCGCCGATCTCCTGCTGGCGGCCATCTTGTTCCTGTTTCTCTCCTACAAGACGTACCGCTTGGTTCGAGCACTCTATGCTAGACTGCGGGAACTATATGCAGCACTAAAAGTTAAAACTATGTGATACGTCACAACGGAGCCAGCACCTGCGCTCGGCAGGACTCGACCTCAACATCACCTGCTGCTAGACGTGCTCGCCGTTCTCCTGCTGGCGGCCATCTTGTTCCTTTTTTCTCTCCTACAAGACGTACCGCTTGGTTCGAGCACTCTATGCTAGACTGGGGGGGGAACTATATGCAGCACTGAAAGTCAAAACAATGTGATACGACACAACGGAGCCAAACACCTGCGCTCGGCAGGACTCGACCTCAACATCTACCAGTACCTTTTGCTGACGGGGCTCGCCGTCCTCTCCCTGGCGGCCATCTTGTTCCTGTTTCTCTCCTACAAGACGTACCGCTTGGTTCGAGCACTCTATGCTAGACTGCGGGAACTATATGCAGCACTGAAAGTCAAGACTATTGATACGACACAACGGAGCCAGCACCTCGCTCGGCAGGACTCGACCTCAACATCTACCAGTACCTGTTGCTGACGTGCTCGCCGTTCTCCTGCTGGCGGCCATCTTTTTCCTGTTTCTCTCCTACAAGACGTACCGCTTGGTTCGAGACTCTATGCTAGACTGCGGGAACTATATGCAGCACTGAAAGTCAAAACTATGTGATACGACACACGGAGCCAAGCACCTGCGCTCGGCAGGACTCGACCTCACCATCTACCAGTCCCTTTTTGCTGGACGTGCTCGCCGTTCTCCTGCTGGCGGCCATCTTGTCCTGTTTCTCTCCTAAAAGACGTACCGCTTGGTTCGAGCACTCTATGCTAGACTGCGGGAACTATATGCAGCACTGAAAGTCAAAACTATGTGAACGACACAACGGAGCCAGCACCTGCACTCCGGCAGGACTCATCGAGCTTATATTTGGGTAGAGGGAGCATGACGTCACGATCTTAAAGCAAACATATCGAGGCGAGACGAGCCCCCAAGACCACGTGACATTGGTACGCGCGGCGATGCTGTAGCCTTGAATACATATAAAATGGTCTGGTATTGCTGTGCTTTTGGATGCAAAGAAGAGAATTCAAAAGACGGGCAGTATTCGTTTTACAGGAATGTAATACTGCTTTTTTATTTTTAATAATTTTTGTAAGATTTTGTGCGCCTAGGGCCCAAAAACTAATTAATAATCAGCAAATATTGACACCGTTAACCAGCCATTGGTCATCATAAGTATACAGTTTGGCCTAGAGTTGACCTGTCCTTAGGGCCCAAGCCTACCTAAACCTAAAAAGCAATTAATTACAATTAGATTTAGACATAGGGATTTGCAAAAAATAAAGTGAAGTTTGTTTACAGTTTTCCAAAGAATGAAATCAAGAGTAAAATTTTGACTTACTAATGAGATAATTTTTTCTCCCACCATCGCATTTCAATTTAAATATGTTTGAAACATTTTTTGGACGAAGATGAAGTTTATTATGTTTAAGGGCGCGTCAACCGTTAGGTCGTATTGCGCCTCCTGTGATTGTAGTTTATTAAAAATGAATCTTTTGACAGATTGAAATTGGGAGGGCAGGGCACTGACTCAAAACTGATGCAATCCAAGCATTTTTAATTTCCCAATTATTATTATTATTATTAGTTCACAAGTTATGCTTTCGCGACCCCATATAATTGAAGAGAAATTATAACATTGACGGGGTGTTTCGTCGCGTCGTGGTGGTGAATAACTTACATTATTCTTGATTTCCCGACGTAGCGTCCTCACTGTGGAAGACATTTTCAAGGGATTGCTGGTCTTTCGTTTGTTTGCCTCTGTTGCAAACGTTCACTTCTTCTTGGAACCCGCAGGGTGGCGGTGGACGGCTCTAGTTGTTGTTGTTGTTGTTGTGGGGGGTGGTTGAGGTGGTTGTGGAGGTGGTGGTAGTGGTGTAGGTTTTTCTTGTGGATAAGATGCTTTGGGGCTGTTGTTGATCGGTGGTATTCTTGGTTTGATCGCATTTTCTTGCTGAGGGGTTTAAATTAAATTAATGGCGGAACCCACAAATCCAAAGTTGTAGCCACCTCTCTCCATTCATTTTGTTGGGGTTTTTAAAAATTTCAATTGACTCCCTTAGAGTCCCCAGGCATAACGCAGCTTTTTGCAAATTTTTTTCGTTTCATCAAAAAAAAATCTCTGCCTTGATCAGCCTATTGTCTATGGCATGCTTGCAAATTTCAGACAAAATCGACGTGACCCCTTTTTACAATGGTTTTTTATGTTCTTTTACCCTTTTTTGCCACTGTCCTTAAAGCTGTCCCACATGCTACAGCCACACTTGCAAGGGGTTTTAAAACTCCACTTCCGGGTAGATGTACGGGGGCCTTTGGCGATCTCAAAATGGAAAATTTTATTTTTAGGCTTAAAAAACTGTCTTTAGTCTACTTTCCTAGTAAAGTGCTAGCGATCAGTAAATAAAATTTTTACATAGGCAGGGAAGCGAGTTTCGGAGGATTTTTAGGGTTTTTCAATCAAATTCTTTGTTTTTCCCCGTTCTGTTTTAAAGGCCCCCCGGTTTGACCGCACTAAGCCTTCTCTTCAAAAAAAGCTGTCAAGGCTTTCTTTTCTTGTGGGAAACTTTGATTTACTGAAAAACCCTTTTGCCAAAAAACAGCTCAAAAAGCATCTTCATCCACAAGACCACCCACCCCCTACCCCACCCCCACAACCACCTCAACCACCACCCAACAACAACAACAACAATAGAGCCGTCCACCGCCATCCTGGCAGTTCCAAAAAAAGTGAACGTTTGCAACAGAGGCAAACAACCGAAAGACCAGCAATCCCTTGAAAATGTCTTCCAAGTGAGGACGCTACGCCCGGAAATCAAGAATAATGTAATTATTCACCACCACGACGCGACGAAACATCCCGTCAATGTTATAATTTCTCTTCAATTATTATTATTATTTTTTTATGGGATGTATTTCATCCCAAACTCGGTTAAAACCGGAGCAAACTTTTGTAGGGACTTACGTAAAGTACTTCCATGTGTACCTATTACATACATTATTACTTCGTCTTAACTCTAACTAAAATAGTCATTTATAAATTGTAATATTGTTTGTAGATGATGTTTTTTTTTCGGGCTGGTACGGTCGTGGCCGATTTCTCGTCGCCATCCTAGCTTTTGCTCTTCGGACTATGGGAAACCACGAAAACCATGTCAGGATGGAAGCTGTCCCCGGAAATCTCGAAGTATCATTTTTAGTTTAGAAATTTACAAAAAACTATTCTACACGTGTTGAGTATTACTGCCTTTTGAGTCTCGATGTATACATTGGTTAAAAGATCTAGTTGTTTAATGTTTTCATGTAGCTTCTTCGGTTTTGATGCCGTTGGCTGATATAATGAATGGGATTGTATTTACCTTTTTCTGTTTCCACATCTTCTTGATCTCAATTGCAAGTTCACTATTTACTTGTCAATTTTTTTCTTCCAGGTGGTCTCGACGTTATGGCACTTTGGGAATAGCAACGTCAATAAGGGTATTTCTTGTTTCTTCTTGCAATTATTATTAAACCCGGGTTTCTGTGTGATGTATCGTTGGTCTGTTATAACTGTGCGGTCGTAATAACATTTGTAATCTTTACTATCTAGTACTTTCTCTGGTTTGTATTTGTAGTAAGGTGTGTGTGTGTCAATGAGGTTGTACTTGATTGCTAGTTTTTGATGAATAATGTTAGCTACTTGGTTATGTCTGTAGAGGTAATCTGTTTGACATAGGACTTGCACCGGATATGATGTGTTCGATTGTTTCACCCTTTGCACTCATTTTCTACATGATCGTTTTACTGTCGCATCTTGTTTATGTATTTTTTATAATTGTTCGTCGCAATAAACTCTGTCTTGAATAGCCATCATAAAACCTTTTCTGTTTCTCCAAATAGTTCCCCGTTGTTTAACCCACCTATTTGATGCTTTAATATCTACGTGACCTTTGTGTAGTTCATCATAATGTCTCTTGTGTAGGGTCTTTTCTGAGAGACGTAACTCTTTTGAAGCGTCAGTTATGAGTTTCCCTTGAAGATTGACAGTTGCGTTTGCTAGAGTGAGGGGAGTTAATGATTTGTCAGCTAGCACCACAGCCCTATGCAGTGTGGTTTGGGTTGCTCTTTGTAAAAGTATTTTTCGTAAAATGTCTATTTGTTTATTAATATAAGTTGTTAGATCAATTAGGCCCCGTCCTCCTTTTTTCTTGGAAGTGTCAATCTCTCTATTGCTGATTTAGGATGATGTATTCTGTGTTTGTAAGGGTAGTACGAGTTAATATTTCCAACGCGTGGATGTCGGCCCTGCGTCCATTTAATGATTCCCGAATGAATAGGGTTCAGTACTGGTACCAGCATATGTATTTATTGCTGTGATCTTGTTTTTACCGTTTAGTTGCGTCTTGAGGATAGACTTTAGTCGTTTTTTTGTATGTATCTATTAATTTTGCTTTCATAACTTTATGTTCAATTCTGGCAGCTTGTGAGAATCCTAAATAATTTGTAAAACATCGTTATCGTCCATTATTCAATCCTATTTCCATCATCTAGTTGGAACTCTTCTGCTTGTGTAACCTTACCCTTTCGATATGTAGCGTCTTACATTTGCCCTACTCCAAACTCCATGCAGATATCTTGACTAAATTCTAATGTTGTATTGACTAGACTGTTTAGTTGGGGCAAAATTTTGATGCATACAACTTTAGGTCATCCATGTAGAATGGTGGGAAAATTGTGTGACATCCCACATTATGTCCTTAATTTTAATCCGTATGTCGATTCGTTAAGCATATGTGACAGTGGTTAATGACAGACAAAACCATAATGCACTTAATGAGTCACCTTGGAAATGCCACGTTTAAAATTTTTATTGGATCTGTAGTTATCTGCTGTTTTTTCATATTTAGTTGAGTGTTGTTCTCCATGTCTCCATTTACTGTCTTCAAAAAGTTTACAATTACGGGTTGATTTATATATTTGTAAAATCTGAATAAGCCATGTGTGTGGTGTTGAGTCAAAGGCTTTTTTGTATCAAAGTAGTTTACGTGAATATTCCTTTTCTTATTGTGTGGCCTGATTCATTACAGTAGAGTCAATAATAAGTTGTTCTTTACATCCCCGTGAGTTCTTACAGCATCCTTTTTGTTCCTCGGCCATGATATGGGGTTCTTCGGGAATGATTATATACTTTATTTGTTATGCATGAAGTCAATATTTTAATATAGTTGGTAGACATGTAATTGGCCGATATTTACTTGGGTTTCTTCGTGTCATTGTCCTTTGGGTTTTAGAAAGGTTTTCTCCTTCAGTAAAGAATTTTGGGTATTTCTTTAACTCCATTTATAAACTCGTTGAGACATTTTCTAATTTGGATTGTGAGTAGTATTGAATTTCTTTATACCAAAAATTTTGAATATTATCATTACCTGGTGCTTTCCACTAAAAGTGTAGCACTGATTGTCGACTTTAATTCATCAAAAGTTTACCCCTTTGAATCTCATCTCATTAATTTTCGCTCATCCTAGCTATTTCATCTTGAATCCATTGTGCATCCTGTTGTGTGCTACCGGGTTACCCCATATTTTCCCGTCCAAAAACTCTTCTATCTCTGTCTTAGTTGGTGTTTTCCATTTCCTATTATTTCTTCGGTACTAGATAGTTGTTGGTAAAACTGTTTTTCCTTTTCTTTAAACATTCGGTTTTGTTTTTTTACTAATACTTACATTTTTTATATCTTTTTAATCTCTTAGCTAGAGCACTTACTTTTTGTTTTAAGTGTATCCAAATATTCGTGAATGAATTCGTTAAGTGTTTCATCTTTGCGTGAACCTTGAATCTTTCAATATATTTTTGGGGAGTATCTTATCACATTTTTAGATCGATTACCCATTCGGTATTGTTCCAGTCGACCGATATCTCTCCTAAGCTCACGATTCTCCCAAATAGTCGCTTTCCCATTCGTACTTTCCTTCTCCTTGTTTTGTCTTTGAAGATGTTGCAGATTTTACCTTTAAGCCCAAATATCTAACCACTGCTACAGCGGCACAATAAATTGCCGCATGAACGTCTGCAAATGATAGTTTCGTCTTGTGTGTAATCTGATAAATATGTGTGTTCATTATGTGTACCGCTGTCTTCATTTCCTTTGAATGCTTGGGTTTAGGTATGTATGGTCTTCTGTTTTGGGTTGTATGTGCGCAAACTCTGACATGGGTGTTGTAAATGCTAAAGCTAGGATGTTCTTTAGATTGATCATGTCAGGTGTATTTTCTATTTGCGTTATGCATATCTACCTCTTGTGTTTTGATCGTCTAGTTGTTCTGGGTATCTTGATGTTCTGGAAGGCCTGGACGTTCTGGTAAATCTGGATGTTCTGGTTGGTCTGGACGTTCTGATAGGTCTGGACGTTCTGGTTGGTCTGGAAGTTCTGGTGTGTCTGGTAGTTTTGGGAAAAGTTCTTGCAGGTATGGTAATACCGGGTATTTCTGGTAGTTCTAGTAGCTCTGGTATGAAGTGGTCTTCTTCTTCGCTGCCCCTCTGCGATGTATTGCCGTTATCATCTTGATGCGCTTGTAGTTCGTTCTTCACTTCGCGTTTTATTCTATTTAATATTTTACTGGTAACATTTTATTTTTAACTATAATTCTTTTTTTGTCACTATTCTCTGTTCACTTACTTCTATTATTATTATTATTATTATTATTATTTTATTATTATTTATTTTTTATTATTATTTTGTTATTATAATTATTATTATTATTTTTTATTATAAAACAAATTGTAAATTTTTTTTATCAATATTTTGCAGTGAAAATTAACATGTTTTGCAACCCTACTAACAATAGGCTTAAATTGAGTGTGGGGCCTACTTGTTTCTTGTTTACAGGGTTAATAATTATTTTCAAGACTGCCCATGCCCACCTAATTTATGTCAAGTGCATGTTTGCTATTACTGGTTTGTCTTTTTATTTACTTGTTATTGAGCAGCAAGAATTACTTTTTCTTTTATAATTCGTCCGTCATATGAGATAAGCCCAATGCATACACCTTAATCAATTTCTAAAAAACCTTCAGTAGAATTGCCGTTCTCGACGGGATTCGAACCCGACCTCTTGACTCTGATTCGGAAGGTCACGGTTCGCATCCCGTCGAGACTAGCAATCTTAACTGAAGTTTTTGAACAAGATTTTCCTTAATCGAATGAAAGGATTGAGTCCTCTGAAATAGCCCTCGGACATCCTTCACAATGGTCCTATCAGCAACATACCTAGTTGGGTCACCTGGGTCATTCCGGCAAAATCTGATGTGTCTCTACAGTGGGCACCCTACAAAAATATTATATAATAATATTATATTCAAAGTCTGTTGATAGGTGTCAAAATTAATGTTATCCATTTTATTATTTTAAGTCTTGTACAGTTTCTAATATAAATTTTATTTTTAAAAATTTAAAATATAATATCATAACTAAATAAAAAGAGCCTACGCAGCAAGGCATGAAAAAACAAGGAAAAAATAATATTCTTTTAAAGGGAATTTGCTATAATGTTGATAATGCAAAAAGATAGTCTAGGCGGCTATGCCTATGATTACATCATATCTAGAAAAAAAGTCATTAAAATGGTTCACACAAATAACATGCCACATACAAAATACCGTCCAATTTAATAATAATTAAATATTAATTATTACTTAATTTCGCCCACACAAACCGTGTAGATCAAGACGTTGGCCTAAAGAAGGGGATTTAGATAGACCTACAACGACCAAAATTCACGATTAGTAAGTTGTTTGCATACAAAAATAATTGTTTGTTTCTTAGCTGTAGTTTTCTGAATGAATGAATCCTTAGAAAAAGAGTGGGAACTGGCAGATTCTCTGAAAATGTGGCTTGCGCGAAACGTTATAGCCTTACGCGCTATAGCAGCCGAGTTCAAAAGATACCAATGTCACGTGACTTTCCCGCTGCCCGCGCTGTGGATATGTTTGCTTCTACTTTGCCGCGCTGCCAGGGATGCGCGATGCTCCCTCTACCCAATATAAGCTCGATGGCAGGACTCGACCTCAAAATCTACCAGTACCTGTTGCTGGACGTGCTCGCCGTTCTCCTGCTGGCGGCCATCTTGTTCCTGTTTTCTTCCTACAAGACGTACCCGCTTGGTTCGAGCACTCTATGCTAGACTGCGGGAACTATATGCAGCACAGAAAGTCAAAACTATGTGATACGACACAACGGAGCCAGCACCTGCGCTCGGCAGGACTCGACCTCAACATCCCCCTGCTGCTAGACGTGCTCGCCGTTCTCCCCGCTGGCGCCATCTTGTTCCTGTTTCTCTCCTACAAGACGTACCGCTTGGTTCGAGCACTCTATGCTAGACTGCGGGAACTATATGCAGCACTGAAAGTCAAGACTATGTTTATACGACACAACGGAGCCAACACCTGCGCTCGGCAGGACTCGACCTCAACAAACTACCAGTACCTGTTGCTGGGCGTGCTCGCCGTTCTCCTGCTGGCGCCATCTTGTTCCTGTTTCCTTTCCTACAAGACGTACCGCTTGGTTCGAGCACTCTATGCTAGACTGCGGGAAAATATATGCAGCACTGAAAGGGCAAAACAATGTGATACGACACAACGGAGCCAACACCTGCGCTCGGCAAAGGGCTCGACCTCAACATCTACCAGTACCTGTTGCTAGGGCGTGCTCGCCGATCTCCTGCTGGCGGCCATCTTGTTTCCTTTTTTCTCTCCTACAAGACGTACCGCTTGGTTCGAAAACACTCCTATGCTAGACTGCGGAACTATATGCAGCACTGAAAGTCAAAACTATGTGATTACGACACAACGGAGCCAGCACCTGCGCCCCGGCAGGACTCGACCTCAACATCTACGTACCTGTTGCTAGACCGTGCTCGCCGATCTCCTGCTGGCGGCCATCTTGTTCCTGTTTTTCTCTCCTACAAGACGTACCGCTTGGTTCGAGCACTCTATGCTAGACTGCGGGAACTATATGCAGCACTGAAAGTCAAAACAATGTGATACACACAACGGAGCCCCACTCCCGGCAGGACTCGACCTCAATCACCTGTTGCTGGGCTGCTCGCGTCTCCTGCTGGCGGCCATCTTGTTCTGTTTCTCTCCTACAAGACGTACCGCTTGGTTCGAGCACTCTATGCAGCTGCGGGAACTATATGCAGCACTGAAAGTCAAAAAAAGTGTACCACAACGGAGCCAGCACCTGCGCCGGAGGACTGACCAACATCTACCAGTACGTTGTGGACGTGCTCGCCGTTCTCCTGCTGGCGGCCCTCTTGTTCCTGTTTTCTCCCCACAGACGTACGTTTGGGGTTCGAGCACTCATCTAGACTGCGGGAACTATATGCAGCCTGAAAGTAAAAACTAGGTGAAACGTCCCATGTTAAATCCAGCAGGGGGATCTAGCGGGTTTTAAAAACAATCTGTTTTCTAAAAGGGCCCCTGAAAAATATACAAAACTTAAACTGCCTTTTTTAAAAAACCGCTTTCGGGATTTAAAAGTACTGAAAATAGTATAGCATACAGCATAGCGTAGCTTTCCTTTTTTCAAACCCCGTGTTTCCAGCAATTATCTGCATCTAAAAACCAAACAAAATTTACTGAAGTCGCCCAAATTTTGTAAATTTCAAACCCAATTATATGTGACTTGTTTTGTCTTTTATGTTTTTTGTTATTGTCTTGTTTGTTTTTCTTTATGTTTTTAAATTTTTATGTCTTTTCCCTTGGAATGGGGAGGGAATCTGCCCGAAATTTGATAAACAAACGGGGAGCGTACGCCGAGTGGTCTCCTTCACTTAAAAATCGCTCATTCTGTGGTCTGTGGTGTGTTCTTACATCAATCAGCCGAATCGCTGACGATTGACTGAAATTTTAAAAAAAAAACCGTACAGTTTTCTGAGAACTGCTAATAAAATCACTTAATCCATTGCGTTTAAAACCCACAAAAAATAATAATTGAAAAATAGGGCCCCCAATGTTAGAAATTATTTCAACGACAATGGTTTTTTAATTTGAAAAAATATTTTTTGTTTTTTTTTTGCCTGGCCCTGAAAAACCTTGTCCAAGGGTTAATGAAATTTTGCACGCTCAAGTACCCAAAAAATTCCGCTCAGAATTGACTAAAAACCCTTGCAATGATTACACGTATTTCGTACTGGGGTATGTTTTTCCCTAGATTGTCACAGTGATGGGCAACACTGCGTTTAAGCATTTCAAAACATTTTATAATTTTTAAAAAAAATCCAAAATAACAAAATCTTTCCCGCGGGTTGAACCCAGTCCCCACTTTTGGGGTAAAAACGGCGCCTTAGCCAACTAACTTTGGAAACGCCAAAGTCGCCCAAAGTTAGGGCCCCTAATGCGCCATTCTAGCCTATGAAGGCTAGGGAGGCCTAAAGGGAGGGGGAAAAAAGGAAAGTTACGGGGTGGGTCAAACATGGCTCACTCACTCGTTTTGGGACGACGACTTTTGGGGGTTTTTCCCCTACTGCATACAACCTTAACACGCATGCCTTGACACAGCAAGCCTTGACACAAAAAGTAAATATTCACAGCTGGTCCTTTTTGTCCTCTTGCGGTGACCTCAAACTTTCCCCGGGAACACCGCCACCCGTAGACAAAAACAAACAAATAAAAAAACCCCTGGTTCTAGAACTTCTACGACTACAGAAATTACTATTAACTAGCCCCATGCACAGAAACGAAAAACCGTAGCCTCCGCATTATCAAGGTGCGGCACTAGGCGTTGAGTTTCCTCCGTCAAAACCAAATTGGACATCTTACAGTTAAACTTGTACACAAAGCCATGGACCAGTCCCGCCACCAAATTTTGGCAAACTAGCCAAAACTTGTAAGTGGGGCCTGCCCCCCGCCTCTGAAGGGAACCAACTGCCCCCTGTTTTGCCTGACGTTTTCTACAGTGACCCACTTTTGGGAATGTCAGGGCAGGTGTTACACTATCATACCAGTTCCATACAATATTGTCACAACTACTTTGATACTAGCCTTTCACAGCAGTTTGAATGTTTTAAAGCTGGGCATCGTTTCCTCTTGCGGGGATCATCAAATTTCCCCGGGGAAAACACGCACATCTTAGACAACAACAAAAAAATAAACCATCGTTCTAGAACTTAATACAACAAACTAACATTAAATAGCCCCTGCCTAAACAGCAACACCTTAGCCTCCAGCATTATCAAGGTGCGGCACTGAGCAGTTGATTTCCTGCCGTCAAAACCAGTTGGAAGTCTAACGAGTTGAAAAACAATGTTGTACACAAAGACCTTACGACCAACACCCAGCCAATTGTGCAAAACTAGCCAAACATTGTAAGTGGGGCGCTGCCCCCCTGCCTCTGAAGGGAACCACCACTGCCACGTTTGCCTGTCAGTTTTTCTTTCGTGACCACACATTGAAAGACAGGGGAGGGGTTACCTATCAGTAGACTGTACCTACAATATTGTCACAACTACTTTGATACTAGCCTTGAAAAGCATTTTTTAAAGTTGAAAGCTGGGCATCGTTTTTCCTCTTTTCGGGGATCATAAAAATTCCCCGGAACACACGCACTCTTACAAAAACAAACAAAATAAAACCCCTCTTCTAGAACTTCAAACAACGAACTAAATATTAACTAGCCCCTGCCAAAACAGAAAAACCCCTTACTTACGCATTTTCAAGGTGCGGCACTGGGCATTATTTTTCCCGCCGTCAAAAACCAAGTTGGCAATCTAACGAGTTGAAACCAATGTTGACCAAAACCTTACAGCCATACCGCCAGGGCCATTGTGCAAAACTAGCCAAAATTGTAAGTGGGGCGCTGCCCCCCCGCCTCTAGAGGGAAACCCCCACGCCACGGGTTTTCCCATCAGTTTTTACAGTGACCAACATTTTTAAAAGCAGGGCAGGGGAACATTATCAGTAGACTGTACCATACAATTGTCGGGTATCAAATTTGATACTAGTATGCTTTTTGTACCTAACCATGAAAGTCTTTTCCCCATATCGTCTGCACTAAGGGGACAAAACTAGAGTACTTCCTTTTTTTGTACTGCTACGTGACACAGGGAGGGAGATTGTGTTATAAAATTTTAAAAACCCCCTGGTCTGGGAATAATCCATTTCCTTCAAACGTTTGTGATCATAGGTAGAGTTCTTGTTTTTTTTTCGTTTTAAGGTTTTTTAAAACTATAAATGCTAATTTTGACGATTCGAAATGCTAATTTTACCCGAAAAAGTGTTTTTTAAGCCCATAGACAACTAGTTTTGCAATGTATTCTACGTGTTAAATCTAATGTAAGAGTTTTTGTATTATATAGATTTGTCAACAATGTGGTGTATAATAGTGAATTGTTTTGTGAAGTGAGAAGCAAGCGTATTGTTGATTCACAGCCTGTTAGAGCCTGGATCGGCCCCGTAGCACAGAATAACCTTGACACAGAATATCCTTGACACAGAATAGCCTGGACACAGAAAGCCTTGATGCAGAGGAGCCTTGACACATAAATACCTTGACACATAATAGCCTTTCACAGAATAACCTTGATATAGAAAAACCTTGACGTAGAAGAGCCTTTAAAACAGCACAACCTTGACAAAAAATCAACTTGACACAAAATAGCCTTGACACAAATTAACAAAACAAAATAACAATGAAAAATATCCTTGAAACAAAATAATCTTGTAAATTCATTCCTTGACACAGAATAACCTAAACACATAATTACCTTGAACAGAATAACCTTGACACAAAAAAGCTTTGACACAGAATAACTTTGACACAAAATTGACTTGAGAGAGCACCCTTGACACAGAATAACATTGACCCCAAAAAACCAAAAAACAATAGCTATCACACAGAGTATTCTTGACATATAGAATATCCTTTACATAAAAATTCTACTGAAACATTTGAATTTTTTCCTAATGGGTTATAACAAATAAAATTATTTTTGAAAAGTCCGAAAAACAGAGTAAGTGGGTTATTGCCACAGAATAGCCTTGACACATACACCCAGCAAACCAATGTGATGTACTGGCCATCGCCCGCACGGGCAGCTCGTACCCGCGTGGCAGTGTCCCCGGCCTTTACGGGGGGAACGCGCGGCTACCAGTAGCTGCCCGGCCGTAGCTCGTGCGGTCCTCGTTCATAGACCACTTGATGCCTGGTCTGTGCCCCCCTGTCTAAGCCCGTCCATTGACAATACCTAACGTAGATAAGATAAGATTTATTTCAGGACACAGTATTCATGTAAGTATAACAAGACAATCAAAAAGATTCTGTAGCCTGATGAAAACAAATGAATAATACAATTCACATAGCCAACAACATAATACATACAAATTCAACACAATATGATGTACATGCATAAACAAAAACAAAACATACTACCTACACACATAAATGGTTACAAGGTCTGTGAGTGAAAACCAAAAACCAAAACCAAAAAAAAATTTAAAAATTAAACATGAAGTTTTGAAAATCAAGACTGGGGTAGCCCCAGGCCCCTAACCCCCCACTTTTTCATTTATTTAAAATCCTGGGCTTGAAAAAACTCTTCCATGGGGTAAAAGCTTTGTTAGTTAAAAATGTTGTTAGTTTATTTCGAAATTTATTAGTTCTTAGCATTGGTTATCTGTTTCGGCAATTTATTAAATAGTTTTATAATTAATACAGATAGAGGGTTTTTTTGTGTTAGCTTCGGGTTTTATACTATATATATATATATATTACCTTGAGAATGGCAGGGAGAACTGTTCGAAACGTTGGTAATAAAACTTATTTAACTCGGAAACTCGAAAGAATTTCATTATGTCATATATATATATATATGTTATATCGCAGACTTTCACGGATTGAATATGCACACATTGTATTTTCGGGTAGTCCGTGTGGTTTTTATTTTTATTTATTCCAACGTTTCGGGTAGTTCTCCCTGCCCATCTTCAAGGAAATTAACAAAAAAATCAATATAAAAAACAATGTGTACGGTTTTTTGTTTGTTTTTTATGTTGTTTTTTTTTGTTTAAATTTCCTTGAATTGGGCAGGGAGAACTACCCGAAACGTTGGAATAAATAAAAATAAAACCACACGGACTACCCGAAAATACATGTGTGCATATATATGTATAATATAGCATCCGTAGCGCGATCTGTGGGGCTAAATATGTAAACGTTAAACAACAATTACACCTACGGAGTTTTTTCCCGACTAACCAAATCGAGAAACTAAAATAGTTAAGTTGATTGATACAATATCGGATATAAAGCATTTTTGTCTCAGTTCTGACAGCAGCAGTCGATTGCCTTGAAGGTGGATATTTAACAAATTACAAGTTTTTTAAAAGTTTCAATGTTAAAGTGTCTCGAAACTCGATCCAGCGCCCTAGGGGCGCCTCTCCATCTGAAAGTCAGCCTCTAACCGTTGCGCCACGGACGAAGCTTGAGCGTAGTGGAAATAACAACCTATAGATACAAAAGCAAAATCGATCTTAACTGAATTGTAGTTGAATCACGAATTGCAGAAAGGCGGAGTCACCTATTGGGCCAAATCGAGTTTCCCGCATTTTTTGGTGTGCTTGGGGTTTGACTGCAACTTGGTAGGCTAGAAATGGCGTGTAGTCCGCATAATTCTGTGTGTACAGTAGCCCAGTAAAAATAACCTGAATCCGCAGAAAAGGGCAATTTTGTCCTGGGACTTACGCCTGTTTCTGCATTCCCCATATGCAGCACAACTCTATACAATGTTTGTACAATTTTGTTTTCACAACATCTTGAACACCCAACAATGTTACAAATATCCAGCATTACATTACATGGATTTGTGTGGACATCCAAATGTCCTCCCAAATGACGTTGCAATTACGTTGTTATGATGGTTGCATGTATGTTGTAACACATTACCTACTGTTACAACAAATTCTATACAACGTTCTGGCGACTGCATGAACGTCCATACATGTTATGAATATCCATTAATAACACGTCACGTCCATGCAAGGCCAGGGAGGGGGGTAGGTGAGGGGCTCTTATATGAACACAAATATATGTTATACGACCGTATATGTAATGTAATAAACGAGCGTCTTGGGGTAAAAGCCGCGTCGAAAGGATGAATGAACCAGGGCAGAACCTGGGGGTTCCACCGTTGTTTCGTCTAGACTACATACAGCAGACATTATCAAGGTTGGTCGGGTCAAGACGCTATGACTCTGGACTCGAAAGATTTGGAGCCGTCCGGCATGATTGCCAGCCACTGGGATCCAAATTTTGAAGTCACAGTCAACTTGGAGAGTCTTACGTAGTTCAGACAAAACGTTAGTGGACGCCCATATTATCACAAATGCTTTTTGATAATAGATAATTGTTTTGGGGAAAGTGGTGCAGCACATTAAAATCATATTAAAAGGTGATAAAATACCAATCATGCATGAAGGTACAGGGAAAACTACAAGTAAGAAAAATACAAAAGTGATGGTTTATATTAATGATCGGTTTGGTAACCTGATAGTGTTTATTGGGGAAAACAAATTAGACCCCCAATACTAGGTATGTGGGCAGCAATTCGTGTGGATAGCACATTTGATATTACTACTGCTAACAAAAAAACACAATTTCAAAATGTATGCAGTCAACTCACAACTTGGTCACTCTTTGGACACTTATAAGAAAATTATATCTACTAGGTTAACTGATAGTAGTGGTATCTTACCACCGTCATTGCAGGCCTACCAAGACCTTAGGCTGAAAGAGGAGTTGAGGGGTGCAACAAATAGAGTTCTCAAGAGTACTTTTGTAGTAGGCCTACCGGTAATTCAGTATCACCATGTAGGCATAGTCCGAGGCCCTAACATTCCAGTAGGGCTTAAAATAGAAATAATTACTGGTACATACATGAACATTAGTCGGCCCTAGTCCTACATTTGACTGAAATAAAACTTGGGAATGAGGAAATGGGAATATGCCGGTAATTTTTAAAGTCAATTAAGTATTTTAAAATCATGGATAATGAGAACAAAAAATATCTTTGAAAAGTTCGCCAAACTGTTGCTGTTTTATCTCACTGAAATTTAGTATTTTTTATGTTCATGTTTTAGCGCAACAGAAAAATTATTTCTCCTAAAAATTGCAATTTTACGCTATTTTTTTTTATTATTTTTTTTTCTTTGGCTTCAAACACCCACATGCTTATCCGATTGTAATGATTGTTCACAGAACCTTAATTTTATGAATTATTAGGAAGCTTCGCAAACGCTTTTCCAGGCGCGTTGTTGGATGAGCATAATTATTGGTGTATTGAGCTACCATGTGTTATGCGGATTTTCCGTTGTTCTGGGAAAAAATCTATTACTAATCGAAGACATTTTTTTATATAAATTAAATTAAATTAAAAAATAACTTTTTTTTAAAAGATCGTTATTTTTTTTTAAATCTTCCTTCTTCTTCTTCTTCTTCTTCTTCTTCTTCTTCTTCTTCTTCTTCTTCTTCTTCTTCTTCTTCTCTTTTCTTCTTCTTCTTTTAAACGCCCAGAGTTGAATTTAGACCATTCTTTGCCTAGCCGCCCAGTAAAGGTCCGACAAATATTTACTCTCTTCCAATTTCTTTTTCTTCAATTGGTCCCTTTCTGCATTCAGGATATTATGTTCTCTGCAGAGAGGACATGTGGGTGAAAAATCACTCCTATTCTGTGAAGATGGGCCTGTAGTGTTGTAAGCTTTATGTTCTGATATAAGACAATTTAAAATATATTTAAATCATATATTTTGTTTTCCGCCTTTTAAATTGTATAATTATTTTGAATAATTAATTATATTCAAATAATAACTTTTTTAACTCAACCAATAATATTTCATTGTATTGTTGTTATGACATTTATCAGCCACGCGTAATAATAATAACCAGTGTTTATTCTACGTGTTTTAATTTCGTGCGTAAATCTCTCATCGGGGCTCTGTGGCCAGGACCCTTATTCTCGAAATTCGTGAAAGTTCCCACTCATGTGAGTGAATTCACACGCATTGCGATGTGTGAGTCACAAAACGCACCAAATGCTATTCTCGAGATAACATTGAGAAGAATTCCTCCACTCACAAAGTTCTCACTGGGACCCTGCAACGAGGCTAGCCAATATTGCCCCGCGAACCTTTAACCAATAGGATTCAAATAGTTTGAAAACAGCTGTTTCACCCGGCCAATAGCAACCCTCCCTTGGGCCTTGGCTTGTGTAATGGGACACACCGAGTGGTGGGGGTAGGTGATGTTGATGCACTTGTCGCTAGAGGACCAAGTTGAGTTGGTTCCTTGTAGGCTACTAAAGCGCATCACGAATAACATGAATAAAGTGAAGTAAATACTAAACTGTGTCACCCTGCATGCAAAATATTTATTTAAATACTGTTTGACTACGGTTAGGGGGAAATGTTTTAATATTAAGTCATAACAATATTATGTGATGCATTTTGGCTTGTTTACATCCCGATGGTAGGAGTAGGAGCCAAAGGGTAGGCTTGCGCGTAGGAAATAGTTCAAAGTAGTTCAACATTTTATTATGTCTGTGAGTTATTGATGATACATTTCATTTAAAAATTATAATCTACCAATATTAAAGAAGTGTACGCATGCTATTTTATAATTGTATATATCGGGCCAATGCTTCGTGAGAAAAAGTCACAAGGGTTTTAAAACGTGACAATAACTTCGAGTGAGTGAGTGAGTACACTCACAAAACATGCAAAATCGGAGTCGAGAATAGCAACCCGCCGTCAGTGAGTGAACTCACATCACATGCCCATTTCACGTCGTGAAAAGCCATGAGAAAACTCGAGAATAGGGGTCCAGATGTGAACGCACAGTGAACACACACATTTGAACTGTGAGAATGGAATTTTTTATCGTTCTCCCCGCTGCATTATGGGAAACATTATCGGCAAGTGCGCCTGAACTCTGGTCTTTCATTGGGGTCATTACCTTCGCGATGTCGCCTTTTCTTGTGCAACTCAGACTGCGTGGATGTGCAGGAGTCCCATTAAATATGCGACACTTCAATTTGTATGTGAATGGAATGTTTGGTTCCATAAAACTAGCTCAGTTGCATCACTCAACTACGTCACGTTTTTTTGAACCGTGGGACCGAAACAACGCATTTCCCCACAATTTCCCCTCAATTTCCACCACTTCTGCCTCATCACCAGTGATGCAAATTAGAATTAGACCAATCAAAAAGCTTTAAATTTTTATCCCCACTACCATCAAACTCCAGTCAAGCAGACTAGAGCGATCGAGAGAATCACACTTCGAAGGACTCTCGAGGAGACTCCACGTCAGGTTGGGTGCGGAAGCACCGACCGGAAACACACTCGTCAGCTGCGCTTCAAGCAGTCACCACGTCCCTTCGATTTGGGGAACCGATCCACGAAGTCTTGGACTTGAAATTGGACTTTGAGATTGGAGAGATGGACGGCACATAGGCCTCCCCCATGGACTGATGGGCCCAGCCAACTTGGAACTAGAGTCGCAGAACACCTCCGGATAGAATCTCCGACTTTGACCCTTTATGGATTCCGAGGTCACCGTTCTACAAATTAATAAAATACAATCTACAACTCTACACAACGAATAACTACAAAAACGAAAAGTTTATAAAATGGCTGATTTAAAATATTAAAACTATTGAACATTGATAAAATTTAAAGAACATTTATAAAACTTTGAGAACTTTTGATGAGAACTTTTTATATTGCTAAACGTGAGAATTTGTATTGGTATTGTAAATGTTACTTGATTTGATTAATTATAATTGTATTTTGAAATTGGTTTTGTTAACTGTGTTAACCTTTCGCTGTCTGTCTGTCCCACTCAATATTTCATTTTAGTTTTCTCTAAATTAAATTTCTACAGTTGATACCACTGCCTACTGACTTGAGCTAGACCGGCGCGCTTATAAGGTTGGTAAACCTGTATACCTGATTTTTCTGACAGCTGAGCTGTTTTGTTGAAGAGCATTTGCTTGCTTGTTTTTTTTGATTTTGGATAAACTAAAGTAGTTTTTTGTCGTGTTTTATTTGTGTAGAAGGGCTGAATAGTTACATTGGCGCCAACGTGGGGTTACTTATGTTAGCTGGAATAGCTGGAATCTGTTCTGGAGGGTCTGGAACGAGCTAACACAATAAATAATACGGTTTTAAAATAAAAACAATCTGTATTCTCATCAACTTGCAATCAAATAATTACATAATACTCCCTTCTTCCATTCACAACAATGTTCTACTCCTAGTTCACAAAACAAAACCACAAGAGGGCGTCTTACCCACAGCTTGCTGTATGTGCAGTAGTGCAACATAGGTAAAAGATCTCTAGTAGTGCAGCATAGGTAAAAGATCTCTAACATTTGGGCATCCTGACAAAATGTCTGCCCTCAGACATGGTAAAAATTAATGAGTGCCAGAGAGGCCTAGACTACAAAATCTTTTAGATATTCAGGCCGTTTTGCCTGCTGGAATAGGATGGAGAAACGTTGTCTTCTTACCACTGGGTTTCTTGTAAATTAAACATTCTACACAAAGATGATGTGTTGCTTCGCATATCTTCGCATAGCAGGAAACCAGTAGTGTCTACGGATAAGCTCCAAGGTGCGGTCCAAACCAAAATGTCCCATAAGATCATGGAAACTTGACTAGAATACCTTTCCTCATCGAGTTCGGTATAACAAAAAGGGGTTGTTCTACTCCGGGTACCTTTTTGCAAAGACGACCTGATTCTAGTGTGAACGCACTTGCGCGAATGTTCTCAGTGGTTGATCGCTCATCAGTAGGTAACTTCACAATTCTGATTAACTCTCGTAGGGTCGGGTCACTAGACTGAATCATCAACACTTGGTCTTCTTCCAGTGTCATGGAGACAAATCTCCCAGTCCTGGACTCTGTGATTGATTCTAGAGTATCTGATGGAGGATCAACGGGGCCAGGGCTCAATGCATCTACATGCGCCATCTTGATCCCTGGGCGATGCCTAATTTCAAGAAAGTCGTACTCTTGGAGTAAATGACTCCATCTGGCGATCTGGGGGTTCTTGTTTGCATTGCATTCAGGTAAACAAGCGCCTGGCAATCGGTGATTATAGTGAACGGGATGCCTAATAGGAATTTCCCGAAGTCTGTCAACTGACAAACAATCGCCATTAATTCCAACTTCGAAGAATGGTAGTTCCTCTCTACCTGGGTTGTCTTTTTAGAGACACAGAACACCAAATGAAGTTGACCATCACAACCTTTCTGTAGAAGTAGTCCACCCAAAGCCATTTGGGAGCTTGCATCAGTGTGGAGTTCTGTTCTGGCATCTCTATTGTATAGGGCGAGAACTGGTTAAAGTGGTCAGATTCATTTTAAGGGTTCGAATGCTTGTTTCTGAGGACCCCCTCAATTTGAAGACTTCGTTCTTACAAGTAAGTCTGGTTATGGTTCTGAGATTGATGCATATCGCTTGATAAAACACCGGAAGTAGCCTTTTAATCCTAGGAATCGTTTTCACTTGATGTATGTTTTTCTGGAATAGGAAAATCTGCTATGGCTGTCAACTTGCATCTTCCTGGTTGTACGCTGCCCTCACTGATTTCAAAATTTAAAAGAATTAAATGGTTTTGAGAGCAAACTCACACTTTGTTAGGCGTAGAGTCAAATGCGCGAATCGAAGAGCTTCAAATAATAGTCTTAACTTCATCATCATTTCGCAAAGTTGCGAGCTGCTATGAGCAGATCGTCGAGGTAACACATTGCAACCTTGTTGCGAAGCGGGCCTAGTGCATTATTTATCATGCCTGGAATTCTGCTGGGCCATTCGTCAAACCAAACATCATGCGTTCAAACTGACCAGTTTCATCAGGATTTAATGAAAGTGGTTTTAGATTTTTGGCAGCATTTGTCGGGCGGAATCTGAGGATATCCGTGTGCAGGTCCAAAATAGTGAACATTGTGCACCCAGACGGGTTTTCTCCACTGGAATCAATTAGAGGCGGGGTACGAGTCTTTCACGGTTTGTGCATTTTAACTTACGGTAATCCACTACTAGACGGTTTTCACCATTTTTCTTGCGAACAAGCAGTACTGGGCTGGCATAAGGTGAGCGAGTTTTCACTGACAATCCGGCTTCTTTCCAATCGTGACCATCTGGCTTATCGCTTCTCTGTCGCCTGGTTGGTTTCTGTATGGTTTAAACAGTGAACTGACGACTTCCTTCAATCTCTTGAATGTCCATCTCCGTAAGGTTTGTACATCCCAACTGTTCAAGAGACAATGCTGGTGCAGCTGCTCAATGTTCCCCACTGGTTAATCCTGGGCCTATCCTTAGATCTGTTTTTTTTTCGATTTTTGTCTTCTTGAGGTTTGAAATTTGTTACTGATAACTGGTACGCTTCTTGAACCGGTTCACATCTTGCGATGCACATCCCTTGAGGTAAACTGATATCAACACCATTAGGATTGCAGACTGGAACGGTTGCCGCAAACCATCCCGGATTTTCAATCAGCGACGGAGTCCCCGTCCGAAAGTCGGTCAATGATTGCCAATCCGGAACTGGCCATTTCTGCGCAACCAACTTGATAAAGTTTTATAGATGTTTAGAAAGAACTACATTTTGTGGAATGCAAAGTTTTATGGACGGAACAGCTGAAGTAATTTCCCTTTCATAAAACGCGAATCGGTTCGATGCTGATAGGTTAAGTTTGTCTCCATCCCAAAGGAGGACAACATGATGAAGGTCCCGTCCAGGTCCTGCCGACTAGGAAACCTCCAAATTTTCTGGGCATGATCTGGTACAATGAGCAAGTTGATATCTCTACCAATCACACCCTCGATTTCCCACATCAGCAATAAATTTTGCCAATTTGGGCGAACCAGCGGGTGTACTTGTATCTCCAAAACCAAACAGGTCGCTGTCAGTAGGCTGCACAGCCAAACCTGTACGAATGGCAGAAAATTGCCCGAATCGTACAACTTTGAACTGCCCTTGGACTAAAAAATCCTGTAAGGCCTAAGGTGCCATTAATTGTTGACTGACTTTATGTAAATTTTTCTGGAGTAAGCCGTCCTTACATTCACAATCAGAGTGTTCGCGTCAGTGACTGGTTTGCTGACACGAAGTCCTGATTAACTGCGACTGTACAAAGTTTTTGTGTATGGTCCACTTGTTGACATTTAACACAGAGAACGTACGTTCTGGGCTCTGGGCAATCCCACCTAAGTGGGCCATACTTGGACAATTGAACACATTGGTTCTCCTTCAGTGTTCAGGGATTAGGCTTTGTACGGAACTGAAAGAAATTTCACATTAGGGATTATTGACTGATTAACAGTAGGTTTACCGGGGAAAACTGACTGTGACTGAGGAAACTGGCTGGTTGAAATTTCTTTTGTATACTCGACTGTTGTTTGCTGAGGTGTAGAGCGTTCTTTCACGTGGGCTGAAGTTTTAATCTTGGACTCTCTGGTTACGCTCCTTTTCTGCTTCTTTCCCAAAATTTTGGGACGTCCCTTTAAAAATATCTCGAGGTCAAGTGGTGTTTATAACGGCTTGGTTGTGTGTGTAGCAGCCCTTCCACCAAACCATTATAAATTACACTAAATTTTAAACACTGCTATGTTTTGTCTTGTTCCCCGCCGTTTCCCCGAGTTGTAAGTGGGCATTGACGTTTTATTTGGGGTTTGATTCTCGCGCGGTTTTTTTTCTGCGGTTTGGTGACACTGTCCCCCTAAACCCTGGTGGTACTTTGTATCTGTGTGGGGTTGGGCTTCTTACCTTGCCGGGGGCGGAGTAACACAGCTGACAGCGACTCGATAATAGCTGAGCGAATCTCTCTGTCGGCACTTTTGTCTGCATTCCCGTCATGGTTTGGCGATTTCTGCGAGACACTACGTTTTACTACTGATGTAGTTGTAATATCTTCCCATACTGTTGTGTGAGTTTATCGTTTGTTTCTCTGATTTCCCTTTTTTCTTGGTGAAACTTGGTCTAGTGCCTTGGCTAGCCTAGTGGTTTGTTTAAGATCCAATCTTAGCACGTTGTTGTTTTGCATATTTAACAGGGATTAGGCATGGGACTGGGACCTTCAGGCCTCAATCAATAGGCACGGGACAGCACCAACGTGAAACGACGTGAAGGCTATGCAGGACTTTTCCTTGGTCGCCTCTTGAACCCTAGCCCTAATGTGTGGAAGGGGGGTTGTCATTCCGCCATCTGGTGGACCTAGGATCCCAGCGGGCCCTAGGCGTCAACTTTTGCTTGGAGCTGAAGATTAGGCCTAGGCCTACTCAGGTTTTCAATACATAATCTACTTCTTCCCGTGTTATGCTGTGATTTATTCTTCAGACATTGACCATCTAGGCTCCTGATTAGAATATTGAAATTACCCAACCTCTAGAGGCATGGTCAACCTCAACACCTTCATTAAGGTTGGATGAACACGTTGTTTCCGATAAATGTCAGGCTAGCTAATTTGACAGCAGTCCTTTTTGTAATTAAATGTTGGTGGCTATAAGTGCCATGTGTACATGCCCCTACGCCATCCTTGTCAAGACAAGGCCTAGTTATATTCAGGCTATAGGCCTAGTGTTTTCAAAGTGTCATCTAGCCCATATGGCAGATATTTATTATAGTAAGGTGTTCATTGCCAGGAATGTAAGGTGATAGATATTTGTTCTAATGTGAAACACTGTATGTAGCAGGAGGTTATCAAGTAACGTTAGATATTAATTCAGTTATAACGAGGGTCTACCTCAACGCTATATTGTGAAAATCTCACTTATGATATATTTCTTTCCGCGGCGGAACTAACTTGTGTGTTCAAGGTGAACCTATTGTGCCGAGGTGGCATATAAGAACATTTTTGTAGGTGTTCTATTCTAAAGTAATGTTAGGTATTCAATTCAGTTTAATACGAGGGTCTACCTAAACCTTTCTTTTGGAATGAGCCTACTATGTTAATATTTGTGCTGATGTGTGAACTATTTTATCTTGCTCATGAACACCGTATCATTGTAATCAGGCTATTGCTGATTCACTAACTGCCAAGTTGTGATTTGGTAACCTTCAACCTTTGTAACTTATAAGCATAACCTGTACTTGTGACCTGACTTTAAGTATAGTATAAGCTTTTCTTTGTCTGATATTTTATAGATTTTCCCTTGTGCTCTAGTATATAATCCCATGTGGCCAACCACGCTACTCGGCCGGGATTCGTACTGCTGTATTTTCTATCCTACTTGGGAATTGTTACATTATACTTTTGTTTCTTTTATATCCTTGTTCTATCTTTAAAATAACCAAGGTCATATTTTCTCTATACTTCCTTTTTCATTCGAGTTGTTCCGACTCCTTCGTTCTTCCTGTTGGCTTGGTTGTGTTATACATTTTCAGCAAAGAACGTGGCGCCCAATTTTTCCGTCTGGTCACACTGTTATTTAGTTATTAAGTTGTGCGAATCACTACGAGACTCGAAGCCGCCCACGCCCCTTCTCCAACTGAGCTGAGTGGCACGTCACATTTCTTGGCGCCCGAACGTGGGGCCTTGCTTCGAGAATCTTTTTGTGCGGTTTTGAGTTTGTCATTGATCTCTTGGCAGTTTTGAATCTTTCGATATTTGTATTTGTGTTATTGTTATTTTGTGATAGTACTTGTTAATCTTTGGACGTTAGATCTAGCATCATGGCTACCTATGCTCTGGAATAAGCAGACCTTGCGAGGAGGATTACTACGCTTGCTACGGTGATTGCGGACTATGAAGGCAACGGCGATCATCATCGGAGAATTGAATTTTTATTCTCTACTATCGAACGTAGACTTGCTTTGGTCCCTGCGGAAGAAACTTATCGCGAGCGGTTTAGAAGCCATTTCTGCTGACATGCTTGTGGTTAAGGCAACGTTTTGAGGTGATAGAATCGGCAGTTGGTCTCCACCCTCCGGTAGTCGAGGCAATAGGGAAGTGCGAGAACAAGGGCAAGCGAAGCATGTTCCAGTCGCAAAGTGGGGAATTCATTTCCGTGGTAACGAAGCGGACATGAGCTTGGGGGCTTTTCTCGAACGCATCGAAGAGTTATGTATCGCTAGGAATGTGTCGAAAGCAAACCTTTGGGCAGAGGCTGTCGATCTTTTTGAAGGAACCGCATTGATATGGTTTAGATCAGTTTGCAGGCGGATCCAGTCATGGGATGAATTGGTAATTCAGTTTACGAGCGCATTCCAACCTGATGACTATGATGAGAACTACTTTCAGAAATTAGGAATAGGAGACAGGGTGAGTGTGAACCCATCGTATTTTTGTGGCCGCAGTGAATAATCTCTTTTGGACGACTGTCGTATGAATGTTCCTGACGACGAACAACTTGAGGTCATTAACGGAATTTACACCCCTATGTACTAGACAACTCTGTTTTCAGCGTATTACCAGTTTGGAAAAAGCTGATTAGCCTTGGGCGCAAGGTCGAAGAAACTTTGGCTTTGGCAAAAAAGTTAAGCACCCCCTTAGCGAAAAACTCTCTCGAACCTGATCTTGCCTTTCAGACTAATGCTAAGTATAGAGCACGATTAGAAATTGTTGGTGCAACCCAGGAGGCATCATCATCTCAGTCGGTTTGTTGGAACTGTGGAGAACCAGGTCATCGATTTGCTACTTGCCAGAAGCCTAGAGGTAATAAAGTGTTTTGCTACCGCTGTGGTTGCGTAGGGACTACAGCAGGGAGATGTTCTAACCCTAACTGTAAGCCGAAAAAACTCCAAAGGGCCACGCTCATATGTAGCGAAGCGTGTTTAAGCCCGTCATCGTATGCTACTCCGAGACTACCTTATCGCCGCCGTACCGAGTATCTTCCTCGCCAGTTAGTGTCCCGCAGCCCCATTGACGGTAGAATGTTTTTGACGGTACACATTATGGACCGCCCTATGAAAGGTTTGTTGGATTCTGGTGCTTCTCGAACCGTGCTTGGAGAACAAGGTTGGAAGCTGGTACAGAGTTTAGGTTATGCTTTACAGCCCTGTGATGTTAATGTGTTCATGGCGAACGGTGCTCCCTGCAGTGGGTGTTAGGAATTGTCGACCTACCTTTTACTTTGTTGGATCGTAGTATTGTGTTACCTGTGATTGTAGTCCCAGCTGTAAAGAATAGCCTCGTTTAGGTATTGACTTCTGGTCGCAGATGAAACTTGTACCCGACGCTTGTGAAGGAACGTGGTCTTTTTCTGATGCAGCTGAGTTGACTATCGAATCACTCAAGGTATTGAGGCAGAGGGATAATTTAACTTCAGAACAGGAAGATTGTCTTAATTGTCTTTTAGGAAAGTATTGTAAAGCAGAACCTTTTGGCACAGCTACTTCCCTCATTGAACATCGCATTGATACAGGACAGGCTTTGCCCATCAAGCAGCGATACTATCCCGTCTCTCCGGTTGGTCTTGAAGGAAATTCATTCAGAACTTGATAATATGCTACGAGACGATGTTGTCGACCTTCAAACAGCCCATGGAGCTCGCCTATTCTCCTGGTTAAGAAACCGTCTGGCAGTTATCGTTTCGTGGTTGACTTCCGGAAAGTGAACGAAGTCAGCAAGAAAGATGCCTATCCTCTTCCTTTTGTATCGACGATTTTAGACAGGCTTCGCGAATGCCGTTACCTGTCCTCTCTTGATATCAAGAACGCGTTTTTGGCAGATTCCAATGGAGGAGGGTAGCAGAGAGAAGACTGCATTCAAGGTGCCGGGTAGGGGTTTATTTCAATTAAGAGGATGCCTTTCGGTTTGCAATAATAGTGCAGCTACTTGGCAACGGTTAATTGATCGAGTCCTTGGACCTGAGCTGGAACCGTATGTTTTTGTTTATTTAGATGATATCATTGTGGCAACTCCAACTTTCCAGAAACATATGGAAATATTAGAAGAGATCTTCCGCCGTTTGCATAAAGCTTCACTCCAATTAAACTTGGAAAAATGTCAGTTTGTTCGCTCGGAGTTGAAATATTTAGGATATGTCATAGACAATAGTGGACTCCCATGTCGACCCGGATAAAGTCACAGCCATCATCAACTTCCCACGTCCTACCAAGGTTAAAGAAGTCCGTCAGTTTCCTGGGTATGTTCTTTCCTGGTACAGGCGTTTCTTACAAGATTTTGCGACTAGGTAGCACACTGATAATTTGCTGAAGAAGAACGCGAGGTGGTCATGACCGAAGAGGCAGAAAGGTCTTTCTGCTTATTGAACAGTGTCTTGTTAATGCCCCTGTTTTTGTCTTGTCCAAACTTTGAGAACCTTTTGTTATTCAAGCAGATGCGTCGGATCTCGGGATTGGTTGTGTTCTTTCTCAGGAGTTTGACGATGGTGAGCATGTCATCGCTTATGGTAGCAGGGCCTTATCCAAGTCTGAGCAAAAATTCTCGGTTACAGAAAAGGATGTGTTTGGCTGTGTTTGTGGGCTGTGGAACAATACCGTCCCTACATAGAAGGTTCACATTTCACCGTGATCACCGATCACCACTCTTTGCTTTGGCTCAACAATCTCAAGGATCCGGCTGGACGTCTCGCCAGATGGGCGTACGCCTGCAACAATATGATTATGAGGTTTTACATAGGAAAGGTTCATCCCACGTAGTTCCGGACGCTTGTCCCGAGCTATCGGCAATCTCGATTTGTAAGAAGTTGTGGCCCCTATCCAAGACCCTTGGTACCTTGAGATGTGTGATCGTGTAAGGAACGATCCACAGGCCTACCCGAATTGGAGGTTGGAGGGACTTAATCTGTTCAAACATTGTGCTGACCATCGTAAGCTGCCTGGCGACGAAGACAATTGGAAACTTGTTCTGCCTTCTAATCTCAGACAGGAAGGGATCCGAGAATCTCATGATGAACTGTTGGCTGGACACAGAGGAATGTACAAGACTTTGGCTAGAGTGGCGCTGCGGTATTACTGGCCCAAAATGAAAAGAGATGTGTGTCGTTACGTCAGTGAATGTCAGGTGTGTGCTCAGCATAAGGTAGAACAACGACGCCCAGCAGGCTTACTGGCACCACGTACTTTTCCCCTTCATCCTGGTGAAGTCCTTACGTTGGATTTGATAGGCCCTCTGCCGCCCTCTGTGAAGCAGAATCGGTTTATTCTAGTTGTGCAGGATTGCCACACTAAATGGACTTATCTTTTCCCTTTGAAAGTAGCTACTTTGGAAGCAGTTCTTCAACCCCTGGTGAACTCTGTGTTTTTGGAGATAGGTGCTCCTCGACTGTTGATCGTGGACAATGGCCGTCAACTTGTCAGCAAAGACTTCCGGGAAGCGATGGAGGCTTATGGAGTTGATTTGCAATTCACACCGTTTTACCACCCTCAGGCCAACCCTGTAGAGAGAGTGAATAAGGAAGTAGGAAATTTGCTAGCCATATTTGTGGGTGACAACCAGCGAAAATGGGATACTCTCTTGCCACAGATCCAGTATGTGCTGCGAACTTGTAAACATGAGTCCACCCGGTATTCTCCAGCTTATTTACAGTTGGGCAGAGAACTTGGACTGTCTGGCAAGCGGAACCGTACCCACAGGAATGAGGCGGGTGATGAAATCGAGCGTGGACCCGAAGAGCATTGGGCAGGTTTAGATAATGTTCGTGAACGAGTACAGATCTATGTCCATGAGGCTCAGCAACGACAAGAGCGCAACTATAATCTGCGTCATCGGCCTGTGCAGTTCAGAGAGAAAGAAAGGTGTGGAGGCTTAACTTTGTACTTGACGCAAGCAAGTATTTCACTGCTAAGTTAGCCAAAAAGTACATTGGTCCTTTTGTCATTTCGCGCAAGGTACCCCCGTTTTGATGGAACTTGAGCATACTGATGGTAGAACAGCAGGACGCTGGCATGTTGTAGATTTGAAAAAGTTTGTCGAACGTTAATTTTCTTTCTTCGTCCAGTTTTTTTTTTTCTCTTTGGAAGCGGAGGGGATGTATAACGGCTTGGTTGTGTGTGTAGCAGCACACTCCACCAAACCATTATAACATTACACTAATTTAAACACTGCTATGTTTGTCTTGGTTCCCCGCCGTTCCCCGAGTTGTAAGTGGGCATTGACGTTCATTTGGTTTGAATTCTCGCGCGTGTTTTCTGCGGTTGGTGACACTGTCTCTACCCTGGTGACTTTGTATCTGTGTGGTTGGCTTACCTTGCCGTCAGAGCAACACAGCTGACAGCGACTCGATAAGTAGCTGAGCGAATCGCTCGGTCGGCACTTTTGTCTGCATTCCTGTCATGGTTTGGCGATTTCTGCGAGACGACTACGTTTTACTACTGATGTAGTTGTATATCTTCCCATACTGTTGGTGAGTTATCGTTTGTTTCTCTGATTTCTTTTTGCTTGGTGAAACTTGGTCTAGTGCCTTGGCTAGCCTAGTGGTTTGTTTAAGATCCAATCTTAGCACGTTGTTGTTTTTGCATATTTAACAGGGATTAGGCATGGGACTGGGACCTTCAGGCCTCAATCAATAGGCACGGGACAGCACCAACGTGAAACGACGTGAAGGCTATGCCGGACTTTTCCTTGGTCGCCTCTTGAACCCTAGGCCCTAATGTGTTGGAAGGGGCGTTGTCATTCCGCCATCTTGTGGACCTAGGATCCCAGCGGGGCCCTAGGCGTCAACTTTTGCTTGGAGCTGAAGATTAGGCCTAGGCCTACTCAGGTTTTCAATACATATCTACTTCTTCCGTGTTATGCTGTGATTTATTCTTCAGACATTGACCATCTAGGCTCGTCCTGATTAGAATATTGAAATTAACCCAACCTCTAGAGGCATGGTCAACCTCAACACCTTCATTAAGGTTGGATGAACACGTTTGTTCCGATAAATGTCAGGCTAGCTAATTTGACAGCAGTCTTTTTGTAATTAAATGTTGGTGGCTATAAGTGCCATGTGTACATGCCCTAGCCATCCTTGTCAAGGACAAGGCCTAGTTATATTCAGGCTATAGGCCTAGTGTTTTCAAAGTGTCATCTAGCCCATATGGCAGATATTTATTATAGTAAGGTGTTCATTGCCAGGAATGTAAGGTGATAGATATTTGTTCTAATGTGAAACACTGGTATGTAGCAAGGAGGTTATCAAGTAACGTTAGATATTAATTCAGTTAATACGAGGTCTACCTCAACGCTATTTTGTGAAAATCTCACTTATGCTATATTTTCTTTCCGTGGCGGAACTAACTTGAGTGTGCAAGGTGAACCTATTGTGCCGAGGTGGCATATAAAAACATTTTTGTAGGTGTTCTATTCTAAAGTAATGTTAGGTATTAATTCAGGTTAATACGAGGGTCTACCTCAACGCTATTTTGGGTAAATCTCACTTATGCTATATTTATTTCCGTGCGGAACTAACTTGTTGGTTCAGGTGAACCTATTGTGCCGAGGTGGCAATATAGAACATTTTTGTAGGTGTTCTATTCTAAAGTAATGTTAGGTATTAATTCAGTTTTAATACGAGGGTCTACCTCAACCTTTCTTTTGGAATGAGCCTACTATGTTAATATTTGTGCTGATGTGTGAACTATTTTATCTTGCTCATGAACACCGGTATCATTGTAATCAGGCTATTGCTGATTCACTAACTGCCAAGTTGTGATTTGGTAACCTTCAACCTTTGTAACTTATAAGCATAACCTGTAACTTGTGACCTGACTTTAAGTATAGTACAAGCTTTTCTTTGTCTGATATTTTTAGATTTCCCTTGTGCTCTAGTATGTAATCCCATGTGGCCACCACGCTACTCGGCCGGGATTCGTACTGCTGTATTTTTCTATCCTACTTGGGAATTGTAACATTATACTTTTGTTTCTTTTATATCCTTGTTCTATCTGTAAAATAAACCAAGGTCATATTTTCTCTATACTTCCTTTTTCATTCGAGGTTTGTCCGACTCCTTCGTTCTTCCTGTTGGCTTGCTTGTGTTATACATTTTCAGCGAAGAACGTGGCGCCAATTTTTTCCGTCTGGTCACACTGTTATTTAGTTATTAAGTTGTGCGAATCACTACGAGACTCGAAGCCACCCACGCCCCTTCTCCAACTGAGCTGAGTGGCACGTCACAGTCTGGACATCAACTGGTTATACAGCGAATGTGAGCAAGTCCTATCAGAATTTGGCGCTTGGTGTCATCGAAGCTCAGTTTGAGATCCTCGCGTACCTCGAAACTTCTTGGAAGTACAGTGAAGTTGGTTCTTGTCTTTGTTGGACCCTATTCTGTAACTTCTTCCACAGTTCTGGAACACTTATGCTAGACCCAAATGTCTTCTCGAAGGCGGCTTTGAAATGGGACCAAGAGTCAAGTTGGCGATTTGCACTCATTCGAGCATACCAATGCCCTGCTGCGCTTACCAAATGTGTTTTGGCTGATTCCAATATGAAGCTTTCAGGCCATCGGTGGAGCTTAGCAATCGCTTCCAATGATCGAATCCATTCACAAGCCTCCGCACCACTTCCTGTGCCACTAAATTTATTAATGCCTTTGGCAGATCCGGCATTATACAGTATTGCTCTGTAGGTCTACTCAAGTTGTCTGATGCTGCATTGTTGGAGAGTTGTGATAGCAAATTCATCAGCATCTCTTCCCTTTTCCTTCCATCTTCTATCATGGTTTTGCATTAGGTGCATGTGGGTGATGGTAGCTGGTTCTGATGATGTCTGGTTAGGAAGCTGATCTCTAGCTAGTTGGTGCGCAAAATTCTGGGTTAAGCCTAGGCTTGGTGGAAAACGTAGGTCTCTGGTTGGTCCTTGTTCAAAATTTTGTTCTAGGCGTACTGGTTGTTGCTCACCTGGTTGTGATGCTACAAAGTCAAAATCTAAACTTTCTGGTTGAATTCTAGTCTCTGGCCCTGGGTTTTTGACTTAGGCTAAAGCTTTCTGGACTGATAGGCGATGACATTCTAGTTATGACGTCGTATTGGTCAAGTCGGCAATGTCTTGATCTCGGTCGTTGTAAAAGCCATGATGGAAATTTTGCATTCGCCATGGTTACAAGGCCTTCTACTTTTGATGGCTTGACTGGTTTTAATTTGTGGGTGTTACTTACAAGGTTTTCTATCCACACTTCTGAAATGTTAGCTGGAATAGCTGGAATCTGTTCTGGAGGGTCTGGAACGAGCTAACACAATTAATAATACGGTTTAAATAAAAACAATCTGTATTCTCATCAACTTGCAATCAAATAATAACATAATACTCCCTTCTTCCATTCACAACAATGTTCTTCTCCTATTTTCATAACAAAACCACAAGGGGGCGTCTTACCCACAGCTTGCTGTATGTGCAGTAGTGAAACATAGGTAAAAGATCTCTAGTAGTGCAGCATTGGTAAAAGATCTCTAAACACTTACTTGTAGACCCCCGTTTTTAATTTGAAAACTGAATAATTAAAAATAAAAAAATGAGTGTGGAGATGACAAGGAAGGTGATTCTGAGAGTGAAACTAATACCATGTTGAATATCGTAACATGTACCACTGTGTCCCTTGCTGAATTGCAAGAGAACCTGAACCCAACTCGCCTTGGACGGGCAGACCATAACCTACAATCACCTAACCTATAACCAGTGCCAGTGCCTTCAACTGCTACCAACACTTCAGGTATCATAGGCGAAACGGACAACACATTGAGTCTATCAAAACAGAAAAATAGATTTGACAAAAGTGATTAAATATACGAGCAAATGAGAGCAGAAATGTTAGAACTTTCAGCAGCTGTTAGAAAATATGTTGCAGAACGTAGGGCAGGTTTTGCCGGAATAAAATCAGGTCTTGCCGGAATAAATGCAACGCTCGATAGAATAAGTGAGGAACGTAGAGCAGATCGGATAGAACGAGAATCAAAATTGATAGCAGATAAAGTAGGCGTAGAGAGAGATGAAACAGAAACAGATAGTGAACGGTGTGATGAGAAAAATGTTGGGTTTATTGGAGAATGCTAGAGATATTGAAGATTCCAGGTTAATTAATAATAATAATAATAATAATAATAAAATAATAATAATAATAATGATGACGTTGAGTTAAACCTTAGTATAAGTGATGCGGATAGTGAAAGTGTAGGGTGAGATAGAGCTAACAATATGAAAGTAGTGATGAAGTTGATAACAAGAGAAACAGAGTTAATAAAGTTGAATTTAGTTGTGACGTAAGTGATGTAAGTGAAAAATGTTGATAAAGAGATAATTAATAAAGTTAAAGTTAATAGTGGAAGTGATGTTGATAATGTGAATCTAGGTAAAAAGACGTTGATTTGAGAGAAAATGGAGAACCTAAAATGAAACGGAAGTGATGATGAAAATTGTGTTAAAAATAATAATAATAAAGTTAAAGTTGATGTGGAAATAAAAGAAGTTTTTAACCCGGGAATACAGAAATAACCTAGTAGTTGACAAAAATGGAGAGAGAGATAAGCTAGTGAGAGATGAGTTAGTGAACGGAGTGATAAAGAACATCGGAGAGGCCTATTTGTATAAACAAACTTAAAATATTTAGGTCAGGATAAATGGTACTTTGTAAAACAAAGATATATGATAAAAAATCAATGACATATGGTTTGGGAAAATGAAAAGATAACTGAACTATACAAGAGGAGGGAGCGTTGGAAAAATAAGCCTTCAGCAAAAATCAGAAAGTATGAGCGAAAGAGAAATAGATCGTTGTGGGGATTTAAGCTTGAAGCTATTCATTAATTATATATATTAAATATATCATTCATTATAGTACGTGGTACTGCGCTAAAATTATTAAAATCATACCTAACAAACAGAGTACAATATGTAGAAATAACTAGCAATGAAAATAATAAAATTTCACATACCATTTCGGACTCTGAGAAAATTATATGTGGTGTACCACAAGGGTCAATTCTTGGCCCTTTATTTTTCATTGTCTTTATCAATGATCTAACTGAAAGTATAGATGATGCTGAACTTTTTGCTGACGATTTTTCCACAGTCATAAAGGCTGATGAAAGCACATCTCTTCGGGATAAATCAGAAGAAAGACTAATGAATCAAATGGGTGGTTTACAGCTAACAAACTTATTTTAAACTCCAAAAAACAAACTATATCCAATTCCACTCATTCAGAAGATTAAATCTTTAAATAAAATACCATACCTAACTAATTTTTCAGATAATTCAAATATAACACAAGTTTCATCAAATGTATTTCTAGGCTTAACAATAGACCAACATCTAACATGGCACGATCATATCAATACATTAATACCAAAACTTAATTCGTCTTGTTATGCTATAAGGACCATCAAGCAGATAAGTAACATCCCCACAGCCAAAATATGCTACTATTCATTATTTGAGTGATATATAAGCTACGGAATTGAATTTTGGGGTATATCGACCCACATTCATAAAGTTTTTATTATACAAAAAAAAACAATTAGAGCAATTTGTTCCCTTGATCCCACAGAACACTGCAAACCTTTTTTTATACGCCACAAAATCCTTACCATTTCATGTTTATACATTTTCAAATCAATATAAGTAAAAAAAAAAAAAAATATACACACCTACTCAGTAAATGCAAATGTCCATGATCATGACACACGTAAAAAAAAATCACCTACAGCTAAACTCATATCACACAAAACTTGCCAAGTAAACTCAGACTACTTACATAAATCTCTTTATAACCATCTTCCAGGATCCATTAAAAACATTTCAAGCTATGACCGTTTCAAACATGACTAAAACAAATTTTAATTCTAAAAGCCTACTATTATCTTATTGATTACTTAAATGATACACTCACAGAAATTCCTGTTGTCACTTGATATTATTGATTAACTATAATATAATGAAATGAACCTTATTTAATTACTTTTCAATAATTATTATTATTTACAATGTATTACATATTATAACAAATTCTCATTATATTAGTATTAGTAACATTTTTTTTTATTTAGCTAAAGGACACATACACTAAAAATTGTGTGTTGTTACATAAAATGTACAATTTGTCCTAATAAAAATTGAAAATTTGAAAAATTGAAATGGTATACATTGTTTAAAATATAGACAATAATAATTTTTGAAATTTTTCAGTTAAATTCAAGTTTAGAATTTTTTTGTACAAAAAGTAAAATAGCAAAACACATTTCCCTACGAGATTGTGTTAGGATGGTACTTTTCTTTATCCACAAAAGACTAAGGTTATTATCTCCATTTTTGTGGAAGAAGTAGGGAAACCTCCAAGGAAAGTGGTAAAATAATTGTTACGAGTTATTTCCTTTCAAAGTTTGGGTAAAATATAGAGCATATTTTAACAATTTAGAAGCTCCCATGAATATAATACCTAATATGAATCTTAAGAAAATGATTTTGATTATTAAATGGCAGTAAGAAACTAACACTTAGGCCTACCTAAAAAATACATTATTGTTCAACAACAATGGTAACTAAATAACATTAGTTTGTATTGTAACATTAAAAAAAAGTGGATTTTTTAAATTAAAAGTAATTTATCTGTTGAACTGTTGTACTGTTGTACACCCGCATAGCCTTGGAATAATTGTACAAAAAAATTAAAATTATCCGTTTTGGAGACTTATTGCTCGATTTTCAGTAAAACATCCCCTTAATACCGAATATATTAATTTATAAATCAAGGTTCTGTAAAAATCATTACAAAAAGATACAGCATGTACGTGTTTTAAGTCAAGAATTATTTAAAAAAGAAAAAAACACGTAAAATTTCGATTATCATGAGAAAAATTTTTCGATTGCGCTCAGAATTTCACACGAATATTTAATTCAAAATTAAGGTTCTGTGAAAAAATCATTACAATCGGATAAAGCATGTAGGTGTTATAAGTCGAAGAATGTTTTAAAAATCGAAAAAACGTAAAATTGCGATTTTCGTGAAAAATAATTTTCCGATTGCGCTCCAAAACGTGGCAGTTATAAGTTCAGAGATTCCAAAGGCCTCCAAGAAAATTTCACTGCAATTGGAGTATCGGTTTAGCCGAAATCGTGTTAACAAACACACAAAAATACAAACAGAAAAAAACACACGGATATTTTTATCCAGTGAAGTTAACTAGGAAAACGCTTAAGTCCCGCCGCGTTGTGGATGAGCGTAATTGGTGCATTGAGGTGCCATGTGTTATGCGGATTTTCTGTTGTTCTGTGAAAAAAACATAACTTATAAGTTGAAGATTTTTTTAAAATTAAATTATATTTTTAAAAAATTAACTGTAATTTTAATTTTTTTAATTACCTAATCGTAATTTTAAAAAAGGAAAAAAACGTTAAATTGAAATTTTCATAAAAAATAATTATTCGATTGCGCACAAATTTCACACGAATATATTAATTCAAAAAAAAATGAGGTTCTGTGAAAAAATCATTACAACATTACAATAAGATAAGGCATATAGGTGTTATAAGCCGAAGAAATTTTAAAAATCGAAAAAAGTCATAAAATTGCGATTTTCGTAAAAAATAGTTTTTTGATAACGTTAAAATTTCACGTGAATGTATCAATTTATAAAATTAAGGCTCTGTGAAAAAATCATTTCAATCGGACAAAGCATGTTGGTGTTGTAAGTCGAAGAAATTTAAAAAAAAAAAAAATCGTAAAATTGCGATTTTCATGAGAAATAATTTTACGATTGTGCTGAAAAACGTGCAGTTATAAGTTCAGAGATTTCGGAGACCGCAAAAAAATTTCATCGCAATCGGAGTATCGTTTAGCCGGAATCGGTGTTAACAAAAAGACAAAAATACAGAAAGAAAAAAAAAGAAATAAACATTCCAAATTTTTTTCTCCAGTGAAGTGAAATGGAATCTTCGCTACGCTCATCCAAATAGAATCTTTGCTACGCTCATCCAAATATATTCGTGTAAAAACTGAGAGCTATCGAAAAAAAATTTCTAATGAAAAACGCAATTGTACCCTTTTTTCGTTTTTTTACCGTTTGTAATGATTTTTTCACAGAACAACTGAATATATGCGTAACACATGGCAGCTTAATGCATCAATTACGCCATCCAACAACGCGCCTGAAAAAGTGTTTTGCGGAGCTTTCTATTTAATTATAATATCACCATTTTTACCACCCAAATAATTGTGAATCATTGCACAGTTGCTTTGTTTCGCATTTGGGCTTGAACCGTGTAATCGTGTAAGAGAATTCTTTGGATGTAACATAGAGAGTGGAACGATTTTTCAATAAAAATGCCAACAATTTCCAAATACAATTATTTATATTGTCAACCGTGTATAGTCCACGAAATATCGTGAGAGCTGGCGGCTTTTGGCGCTCATCAGGGGGTTGACTACTACAAGTTGTCAGGTATTGAAAGACTTGAGTGGACAGTGATCGGATCGTCCTCGCTACCGGGAGACTAAAAACACCTTAAACTGAAATACGGTATAAACGGCCCAATTTGCAATTTTTGAGGCATGTAATTGTTTTTCTAACGCGTATTTCTTTCATCTTTCATCCCCTACCCTAACACACCTGTTAAGACACCTCAAAATATTGTTTACATGATTGGTAATTAAGCGAGCGAAGCGAGCGTTTCCATTTGACTCTGCCGGAAAAATTAGTCACTGGTTTTGTTTTTGTTTTTGTTTTTTGTTTTTTTTTTTTTTTTTTTTTTTTTTTTTTTTTTTTTGTTTGTTTGTATGTCTCGCCATAACGTTCGAACGGAGGCTCGGATCGAGTTGAAATTTTGACCATCCGCAAGCTTCGTTCTCGATTGAATGCCATTAGTTTTGTGGCAAAATCGTTCAAAAAGTTAAAAAGTTACATTAAAGTTAATCGAAAGTTTTTTTCTCAAACTTAACGGGGACAAAATCTGAGATAGCCAAACCATTTAGAATGTCCGTCCGGTCACGAATATGTTAATTTTATTTTGATCCGATAAGTAGTGTAGATGGAAATTACATTATAACAAAGTAACGTTGCCATGGCAACGAAAAGACGCGCGAAGTTTCTAATGCACTGCCACCTAGAAGTAATCAAAATACTTTCGAGGAAGCAGTCAATTATTTGTCAACAAAGAGTTTAAATAGTTTTCCCAAGGAGTCAAGGTCCTCTAGATGGCGGTGGATTTTGTTCACAAAGTAAAGGTTTACACACGGGTTTACCCAAATACCTTGGCAATAATAAATAATATTGGAAACATGGCCCTGTGGACAGCGAACGTCGCAAATTTTAAAATTTAAAAAATGTGCAATGTGGGTCTAGCTATAGCACGTGCTCGCTTATCAACGCGTCCAACTGAGCGTTTCCTAGTTAAGCGAGCGAAGCGAGCGTTTCCATTTGACTCTGCCGGAAAAAATAGTCACTGGTTTTGTTTTATTGTTGTTTTTTTTTGTTTTTTTTTTTTTTTTGTATGTCTCGCGATAACGTTCGAACGGAGGCTCGGATCGAGTTGAAATTTTCACCATCCGCAAGCTTTGTTCTCGATTGAATGCCATTAGTTTTGTGGCAAAATCGTTCAAAAAGTTAAAACGTTACATTAAAGTTAATCGAAAGTTTTCTTTTCAAACTCAACGGCGACAAAATCTGAGATAGCCAAATCATTTAGAATGTAAGTCCGGTCACGAATATGTTAATTTTATTTTGATCCGATAAGTAGTGTAGATGGAAATTACATTATTACAAAAGTAACGTTGCCATGGCAACGAAAAGTCGCGAAGTTTCTAATACACTGCCACCTAGAAGTAATCAAAATACTTTCGAGGAAGCAGTCTATTATTTGTCAACAAAGAGTTTAAATAGTTTTCCCAAGGAGTCAAGGTCTTCTAGATGGCGGTGGATTTTAAAGTAAAGATTTAAACACGGGTTTACCCAAATACCTTGGCAATAATAAATAATACTGGAAACGCGAACGTCGTAAATTTTTAAATTTAAAAAAATGTGCAATGTGGGTCTAGCTATAGCACGTGCTCGCTTATCAACGCGTCCAACTGAGCGTTTCCTAGTTTATTATTACGTCACTTTTTAATGGGATTGTAATAATAAGCTATCTCACAATGATTAACTAGTAGCTTTTACAAAAATACCAGAAATCGCAATTATAAATAATTCGTATGTTGCGATTTTCCAGAGTATCGGTGTTTATTAAAAGATGGGTTAATTAAGCGAGCGAAGCGAGCGTTTCCATTTGACTATGCCGGAAAAATAAGTCACTGGTTTTGTTTTTTGTTTTGTTTTGTTTTGTTTTTTTGTTTGTTTGTTTGTATGTCTCGCCATAACGTTCGAACGGAGGCTCGGATCGAGTTGAAATTTTGACCATCCGCAAGCTTCGTTCTCGATTGAATGCCATAAGTTTTTTGTGCAAAATCGTTCAAAAGTTAAAAAGTTACATTAAAGTTATTCGAAAGTTTTTTTTCAAACTTAACGGCGACAAAATATGAAGTGGCCAAATCATTAAGAATGTCCGTCCGGGCACGAAGATGTTAATTTTATGTTGATCCGATAAGTAGGGTAGATGGAAAAAATTTGGCCCCATTATACACAAAGTACCGCGTTTCCATG